>JAWQFJ010023410.1:0-16709 GCA_034096865.1 Theodoxus fluviatilis | reverse complement strand
AGTACTTTCAGCATGACCTTGCTGGGATGGCTGATGAGGCTGATTGTGCGGTAGTTCTGGCACATTTGCAGGTTTCCTTTCTTGGGCAATGTAATCACTAGGGACTGTGTCCACGGGGTTGGCCAATCTGCCATCTGCCAGATCTTATTGCAGATCTTTGTGAGTGCATCGATCGTTGCATCGCCTCCTGCCTGGATGAGTTCTCTGGAATGTTGTCAACCCCAGCTGACTTCCCTTTCCTGAGGGACTTAGTCTGCAGTAACTACTTCATTTTTACATCTTAATCTTTCTTGATGTTACCAATAAGTATCTCAGATTTGTTCTGCCCCTTTTCACTTCTCAGTCAGATCTCTGGTGATTTTCATTATTCACCAATGCGATTGAGCATGAGCCTCTTTTCTCCCATTTCTCTCCCAACTCTTTCTCTAACCACCAGCCTTCCTATCTCACTCTCCCCTCCACACACCTAATCCCGTCCTCATCCAACCTCATCCTTCTACATACACAGATGCATGCACGCATGCATGCACACACACACACACACACACACACACACACACACACACACACACACACACACACACACACACACACACCCTCACACATAGGCATACCACCCCTTTATCTTGTGGCAATCCTAGAATTAAGTCTTTTTTTGGAGATGCTACACACCTGGTTCAACACATTGAGAATGATTTCTGATTGGAATATTGCCAATTCTCAGTAATTGCAGTTTGGGATTAGCGGTCCTAGGCTTGGGCAGGGGGGAAATCAGGCAATGAGAGGGGAAGAGAGGGGAAGAGAGGGGGAGAGAGGGGAAGAGAGGGGAAGAGAGGGGAAGAGAGGGGAAGAGAGGGGGAGAGAGGGGAAGAGAGGGGAAGAGAGGGGGAGAGAGGGGAAGAGAGGGGGAGAGAGGGCAGCTGAGGAGGAGTGAAGAGGAAAGGCACACAGCTTCAGCAGACTATGAAGACTCGGTGGGTGTTTCTTGTTGTTGAGATTGTGCCAATCGATGGAGAATTGGCATGCTTCACTTGGATTCTTGTTGAATTTATCTTCCTCTTCCTCCCCACCCCACCCCACCTCCTCCCCCATTCCCCCACCCCACCCACCCCCCACATGTAGGTTAAGGAGCAAGATTGAAAACCAAAATACAGTAGACGCAGAACTGTTCAGATTTTGGGCACAAGAAAACTGGCCGGTTACCATGTGCATATGCTACAGGATCATTTAAGAGCTAAGAGAGTACTGGTATATCAGGTAGTACAAAAGCTCTATGGACATAATAACCACTTTCAAATACAGCCCAACAATTTAATACAACATTACAACAGATTTTTAAACACAGCATTCGACCACAGGTACTATTCATTGGCGATGTTGGTCTTTTCACTGTATGTCGTGTTCACTACTCTTGCTTGCTCGAAACGTAGTTTATATGCATTGTAAACATACATTTGCAACATCCCGCGTTTTTCGTGTGTCACACCCGTCCATCAGTTTTGCCACATCTCAATACCGTAAGTTTTGTATGTGTTTCAGTATATATATATTTCTTTCTCAGATCTTCATACATGTAGCAATGAAATAGCAAATGGCATTCATCCTCATTTTCTCTGCAGAATGGACAGTCTCTATTGAAACTTTGATCACTATAGTTCACGTTCGCTCTAAGGGTGTTGTTTCCTAAGCGGAAACTTACAAAGGCATCCCTGAATTTCTTGATGTTTACATAGTTCAAATAGCTTTCACACTGTAGCGTTCATTTGAATGAACTATACAAGGGAAACCGATCACTGCTCGCGATTTTCAAGTACCAATCTTGCTGATAACAGTCGCGTAACCTCAATGTAACCAAGTTTTGCTAGACACACTTCAAGAGATTTTGCCCAATTAAGCTTTTCAGTGACACATTCCTTTAGTAGCATTAAATAGGCTTGCTTCGGCAGCCTGCTAATTGGCATGTTACCCAGCCTAAGCCAGAATTTTACATACCATTGTGTTTAATGTATAGATGGTATCTGCCTAAATCTCCGTGACACATTGTACTGGAAGATTTAACATCAACGTTTAAAAACTTTTTACAAGCAAATATATGAGCCATTTTTATGCATTGTCTTCTCTCTAGTCCCCACAGCTCCGAACCATAGAGCAAGGAAGGCAGCACTTTAGCATCATACAATAGAAAGAAAATACTTGTGTTGAGAGTGCTGAGACTCCATATGGTTTTCAGCAACTGAACTGTTTTCTTTTGGCCTTCACCGCTTGAATATCAAGGGCAGAGGCCACAGATAGCTTGGTTGTGAATACAAAACCAAGGTACTTGCTTGTACTGGTTAACCACCTCTAGTTCTGCACCCCCCAGCCTCCATCTTTTGCCCCGACCCAGGATCCACCTTTCCGAAATACCATTATTTTTGTTTTATCTGTGGTCAGAGTCAACCCAAGTTCTCCAGATACACTGTACAAGTTGTCTATTTGGCGTTGCAAACCTGCTGGTGTGGTGGAGAGCAATACAATGTCGTCTGCAAATATAAGTGAAAAGATTTCAATTGACCCGCCTGTTGCACACCATGTTGCCCATGTTTGCAGATGAGAGAGAGAGAGAGAGAGAGAGAGAGAGAGAGAGAGAGAGAGAGAGAGAGAGGGAGGGAGGGAGGGAGGGAGGGAGGGAGGGAGGGAGGGAGGGAGGGAGGGAGGGAGGGAGGGAGGGAGGGAGGGAGGGAGGGAGGGAGGGAGGGAGGGAGGGAGGGAGAGAGAGAGAGAGAGAGAGAGAGAGAGAGAGAGAGAGAGAGAGAGAGAGGGGCCAAAAGATTAATTCTGGGTTGTATTTTGCAGATACAGTGGACAAAATTGAAATCCCAGCCTATTTGTTTGGTAAGTGTATTTTTTAGTGTATAAGTCATTCTAAGTTTGTCAGTTTGTGTTATCTGATTCTGAGGAACAGGGGTGGGGGGGGTGGGGGTGGGGGGTGGGGGGGGGGGTGGGGGTGGGGGTGGGGGGGTATCTTTTTTCTTGATCGGGGTGGGGAATGAAAAGAAAAATTCATTTAATAAATTGTGCATAAAATTCTGTTAGGAATGTCAACAAAGGCCTCTTCGAAAACATATGGTCATATTTTGTGCTTGTGTGTGTATTTTTGACAGTGTGTGTGTTGAATAGTTGTTTTGGATTTGCTCTTATAAATGAGCATATCTTTACTATTTCTTATAACCAGAAATTATCAGCCTTACGATGACACTTTTATTCTAGAAAGTTCCTTATGCAGAGTTGGACACCCTGTGTTGGACAGACAGATAAAGACTTCAGGGTAAAGAATAGTTTTAGGACCTTACTTCATTTTACTGTTTATATATGTACTATAAAATATCATTAGTTGTGAATGAATAAATGATCTGCACCTCTCCCTAATTGAAGGAACTCTGTCATGGATGAACAAGAATTATCAATACTTGGTGTAGCAGTTAGAAAAATCATTCAAGATTTGGCATATTTACTGCTTAAGCATTGGATTTGCATGGATGTCCTGCCTACCACTGATTTGTATGCTGAGTAAACTGTGTATCTTGCTGCTTGCTTTCTTCAGATCTGTGTTTGAAATATGCATAGTATGAGGAACGTTAATTTACTTGATATAGAGATCATTTGATGTAAGACGGAAATATGTAAAAGTACTCATTTGTCCACAGAGCCTTGGAAGACGGTCATATCTGAGAAAGAATGTTATGCAGTAATTTGGGGGCTGTTTCTTCTCTTTAAGATAGTGCAGGAGTACACTTTTGGTGTCTCTAGTGCTTGAACAAAATCTAAAGTGCCCAGTTTGCTGGAGTGTTCATCATAACCAGGTTGTGACTGTTGGGAAATTAGCACAGTAAGGCTCAACTGCAGAACTAATTGCTCTGATTCAATCTTCCTGGACTCAAGTGCTGCGTTCACTGAAATTTTGACAGTAGTGCTTGAGTCAGGGTAGACATATTTGTACTGAGGTTTTGCCAGTGCTGAGATGGTGCTGCTCTTTGTGGTTGCAGTACCTGGACAAGGTTGTCCTGGAGACAGAGACATGTGAGGACCCCAGGCCTCCCAACAGCCCCACCCACCAGGCTAGCTACAGGCATGTATGCATGCAGGCCTGCGCATGGCAGATCACGTGATCAGGAACATTTGCCCATGTCCATGCATGCTGATGCATACTTACACACACATTACTTTATGTATTTCACATATTCCTTTGTGAGTTAGTCATACATATCATGAGGATGTACATACAGGCCTTGGCATTTAAAAGGTGTTCTTTCTTGATGATGGATGGAGCTTGTGATGTGATTTTCTCCTATTGCGTTTTGTTACTTCTAATTGGATTGTAATACATAAGTGTTATTTGTTTTCTTTTAAATATTTCACTAACTTTTAAGACAATGGGGGGAAATTGTGTGTGTGTGTGTGTGCTGTATTTAGTTAATTATTTTTAATAACATACTTGGATTTGTTAAATCTAAATGTGCAAGGAAATTCACACACACACACACAGACACATACACACACACACACACACACACACACACACACACACACTCACACACACACACACACACACACACACACACACACTCTCACCCCTTTTTTACCCCCCATGAATTGTTTTTATGTGCTCTTGAAAATCTTTATTTTTCTCTGTGTGAAGGGAGATATATTTATCTTTTTCAAGTCACCTTTAAATTAGTGGGAAATCCAAAATAGCCACATTAACTCCTCACATGCAACCACTCTCTACTGTAATGTTTACTCTATCAATGAATCAATGAAAGCTGTGTGTTTGCATGACTGGTGGATGCATTGCATATGGTCTGCTTAACTAGTATGTATATCGGTGGCATTCAAAACATTCACAGTAACAGTCATATCTTTGACATTTGTACATTACCCAGAAATTCAAATCATCGGAAGTCGTCTTCACCAGGACAAGGTCCAATGTAAAGATTACTTTCTTTGAAGGCAGTTTGTTTGCATCCAATGAACTGAAACCACACTACAAGATTCACTCATGATGTTTTACTAACTTTGTAACACATTTGTGCTTGGATGAAAGTCATATCTTGCTGTGTGGCCTGAATGTTTTGGTTTTTTTAACACTGTAAAGAAGGGCATTTTTGAGATTGTTCTGGACTCACATGTTACAGTTCATTACTTACTACAACCAACTTGATGAATAAGTGTTAGAAATAAAATATGATCATTTTTCATCCATCCATCACTACCTAGGACCACAATTGAGAATGGAATGGATATGAACCAAACATGAGGCAGCAAGCTGGGATTGTTGACTTTTGTTATGCTCCTTCAGCTACTCCAGTGGGACTCTCATTCATTGATGATGATGATGATGATGATGATGATGATGATGATGATGATGATGATGATGATGATGATGGAGACAATAACAATGAAGACAATGATGATGATAAAGACAATGATGAGAATGATAATTAGAATGAGGATGATAATCATGAGTAGAATGTTTATGATGATGATGGATGTTGGAGATAATAACCATGAAGAAGACGAAGAAGAAGAAGAAGAAAAAAATGAAGATAATGGTGGTGGAACCAGTTACTTTGGAGTTCCTGCGTGAAGTATCCATGAACTTCACAGCATACATCTTGTACATGAAGAGCAATGGCAGACACAGCATGGGATTGTTCTTGAGCTGTCCTGTTCACATCTTGTAGTAGCACAAAGTTCTGTTTAGGGGCTTTCCTTTCCTTGCCAGTTTTGAGCTGCATCTTGAATGCAAAAGCAGCAACCTGATTCATACCCAGGGTTGCAGGGTATCCATCTTGAGATTTCTTACCACAAGGCTAAGCATCTTCATGCTTGTTCCTTCTTTGGGTTGGGGGAATAGACCGACCATGTCTCCCTACAAGCTTCATAAGAGGCGAATAATTAAGGACATGGTGATTTGAACTGCACTGACTTGGAACTCTTCTAGTGATTTTCGTGCTTAATGGCTTTACCTAGCCTACAAAGGCTGATAGGCTGTAAAACTCCATCCGTCCCTCCATCTTCATGCTTGTCTTCTTGTTGCTTTCATGGGGTTAACACCAGGGGTGGGCATTTATGGAATCTCAACATATGTCTGGTGAATTCTTTTGGCTGTGATGATTTTTCTTGCGGCGATCATCTTAGCACATATGATAATGCACTGGTCCAGTGTGTCATGACCAACTGCTTGCTTTTGCAGGTCTGGGGGGAAGTATGGCTTTGTTGACCGAGTCATTGATGGCATTTTTGTCCACATCAACTCTGTCATCGTAAAGATGATTTCTAAGACATTCCATGCATCCCTGGAGGTAATTTTAATTTTTGAACTTCAAGTCTTTTTTGTTGATTGACTGCCTCCCAAGTGTAAATTAACACGGATTCTCAAAATGTCCTATCTCTCTCATCAGGAGTGTTTAGAGTATCTGCAGGATCCTATTTCTGTTTTAAAGTTGAACAGTGACAGTGACCCTGGTTTCACTACTTCATGATCTAGCCATACAACAGTGTTACATATTTCCTTATGGACAACAAAGATAATCAGTATTTGAATCTCTATACAGAAAAGTTGTTTCCACTGCATTGTTCATGTTCAAGAATGAAAATTGCAAAGGAAAGTGAAAATGTCTATGTATGTTCATCAGGAACCTAGCTGTCTGCTTCCCAGAGTTAAGATGGTGATGGAATGGTCATTGGAGTGACCCATCGACCAAGGGTCAGAAATATGCTGTTTGAGCACACATTAGTACATGAAAAGTTGCTGTAAAGTAAAACAGAACAAGCACCTTTGAATTTTGCTGTCTTCAGCTGTCGAGAATCAAGGTTCACAGTGTCACCCCCACCTGGCAGTCGGGACACAAGGATCTGAGGGCCACAAGAATCCGAGACCCGGACCGGGGTCAGATCCTGCTGTTCAAGGAGGTGGAGTGGCAGACAACTCGCATAGAGGCCAATGGAGTGGAGCTCTCCTGCCCCGACAACATGGCTGCCACTCCCCTACGCCTCATTGCCAACCAGGCCAAGATCAGAATCACTCTCAAGAAGCGCCTCAGTGGTAGGTGTCCTTTTGCCCACAGACTCTTCTGGAAGTTCGGGAATGTAAATGATTTCTTTTACAGCTTAGAAACAATTTTTGCTCAGACATATCTGCTGTAACAGTAATAGGTTAAAGTGCTCAGAAAACTGTTGAAAATGTAATTGTAAATCATTTTTGAATAGGTCTGATTTGTTGGCATATTGCTTCATGTCTCACTGCAAGGCTGCATGGTTCTAGGATATATATTTTTCCTGTTGCATTTTCCCCTTGACAATATGTTGTTTACTGTAATTTCTCGGTGGGATTCAATGTTCACGTTCTGCATGTCTGTGTGTAGACTGCAGCATCATCTCCTCAAGAGTGGTGCTGCTGCTTGATGATCTGCTGTGGGTGCTGACCAACACGCAGCTCAAGGCCGCCATTGTCTATGCCAACTCCCTGTCTGACGTCATCCAACGCTCTGCCAAGCAGGGCAAGCAGCTGGCAGCTGACACACTTCAGGTAGACATTGTCATGCTCAGGCTGATTTGAGAGTAAGAAGTAACCTTATTAGTTTTGAGACAGAAAATATAGATCTCTGCATATGTGTGTATGTGTGTGTGTGTGTATGTATGTGTGTGTGCGTGTGTGTGCGCTTGCTTACATGCTTGAAATGACATTGAAGAATTTGAATTGAAAGTGTACCTTGAGTATTGTTTTGTGGAAACTTGAAACATATTGTCCGTAATAAGTTGCTATGTAGCAAACTAACAGTATGAGGAGATTCTGAGGTACCATTATCAAGACCTTAAGGTGTAGTCAGCAAGTTTAAGGCTAGCAGATTGCTGAAGGATTAGTTGAAAGTGTTCATAGAGATACATATATGACAAGTGATCAAATAGCTCAGGTGTAGTTTTTAAATGACCTCAATGGAAAGTAAGCAACCCGGGTTCAACTGTACACAATTTTGTCGAAAAAGTTGTGCCTTGATACACTTTGATCAATTCAAGGGACATAATTCATAGAGTGGACATGTATGATGCTTCATGTATGCAAACGGAAATTTTTGTTTGACAGTGTTTGTCCAGAAATAACCTATACACCTACTCCTCAAAATATACAAATGAACCCTTGAACAGCAAATGCTTCAGTGTACAGACACTTTTCCATTCTTGGACTGTAAGAAGCACATCACAGGCACTGCCGTCAATCAGTGGCAACCCAATTGACACGGTCTCCGCCATTTTGTCTCATCCGGGCCTCTGCAGCGAGACGCAGTGAGGTACCTCCGAAGCTACCTTGGCCACCCTCCTTCGCAGCAAGTGTCTCCTTGTGAGCGAGACACCATAGGCAATGCCTAGCCCCTGAGATCTCTCGAGATATCTTGCTGAAGAAACACGCTGCAGGTGAAGGTATTTCCAAGGGAGATAATTCATTGGGGGTTCCGTGAGTATAGCATTGTTGACTGCACACTGAAGCTACATTTCATTGGACTGCAGAAGGAGGGCCTGATTGACAGCCAGGCTAGCATAGATCAGCTGAGGCATCAGCAGCTCCACCAGCAGCAGCAGCCACAGCAGAAGATCTTTTCCTCTCCTGCTGCTCGATACTTTGCCAAGTATGATGTGGTCACCTCGTCCTTCCACATCATCACCTGCCGTGTGGACCTGCACCTGTGTGATGACACCACTTCCACTGGAAGTGAGTATACAATGTTGTGGATCTGCACTTGTGTGATGACACCACTTTCACTGGAGGTGAGTACACAATGTTGTGGATCTGCAGGTCTGCCAGTGGAGTGCTTTATGCATCATTGCAGGGCTGCATGGTTAGAATTAAATTCAATTTTTTTTAAAAACATGAAAATGATAATGTGGTTAATTAATTGTAATTTATTGAAATATAATTTTCCTTGCACTGTATTTGTCTTTTTTAAATATTATTTTTTTTTAATTCCTGTGTTGACAGTAATATGTCATGTCTAACAAGTGTCTTGTACAAATATCATTGAATAGTTTATCGTCACATTAAAACTTAGTTGTCCTCAGAGACTTTTTCCCACTTAAGACTGTTCCTTCACAGATTTGCTGGTCTATGCTGACTGTGATAAAGAATCTTTATCATTTTGTCAACAGCAGTATTTTTAGGCAAAGCATGCACATCTAGAAGCATGAACATTTGCACTCTATCTGATGCAAATGGGTGTGGATACCACCATGAATGCACACACACTTGTGTTTATGTGCTATGGCACACATAATGCCACACCAAATGAATGAGGCATTGTGTTTGTATTCCAGACAAGAATGCCAAAAAGCCATGGAACATTGAGGGTGGCGCCATGCAGATTGCCCTGCACAGGCTGTCTTTTGACTCCTACCCCTACAACATTGCTGGTAGGCCTTTCCTCATGTTCTCTTCAGACCAATGCACTTGCTGCACTGTGTGTGCTTGTGTATGTTCATCTGTGTGTAAGTGTTCATGTGTTTGTGTCCATAAGTGTTTCTTGTCATTCACAAAGTATTTGTATCAATTTGCCTGTGTATGTGTGTGTGAGTGTGTGTGTGTGTGTGTGTGTGTGTGTGAGTGTGTTTGCGTGTGTGTGTGTGTGTGTGTGTGTGTGCATGCATGCGTGCGTGTGTGCGTGTGTTTGTGTGTGTGCCTGTCTGTGTATCTGTCAGTCTATCTGTTAGTCTCTGTGTCTGTTTGAAGAAGAAAGCACCTTTACAAACTATTACTCACCTATTGCTGTTACTTCTTTGTCACAAATACATTTGATTTGTTTCTGTATCCTCTTTAAAGGATCCCCATTTATCTTCCATTGCTGAATCAGCACAGCTTTTATGATGTGTTTCCTTTGTTTAACTTGAAGGTTTTTTTTTTCAACGCACCCTAGTCACATTTATTTTGGTAAACACACTCTTAAATTAATTATTCTCACTCGGCATTCTTGTCTGTGTCACTTTTTCCTCAATGTAATTATTTCACAACACCCCCTCCCCCCCCTTACTTAGTCACATTGTTACAAAGGCATGTTGGTTTTTCCAGATGAAGAATTGATGTTAACCAATGGTAAGATTGTGGTGTCACCCATCAGTTGTTCAGCTGCATATTTTACCACAGCTCCTATATATATCTGGGGTTGTTATGTTTCATTTTGCATGAAACTGTCTACCTTCTGTAGAAAATCTTTCATTTTTACATGTATTGTTTGCAGGTGTACAACAGACTTTATGTATGATAGAAAAAATACATGTTTGCTGGCTGAACTCCAAAACTTTTGTATGAATGATGTCAAGAGAAATTTGAAAATTGAAAAAAAAACAACTAAAGGCAAAACTTGTGCTCTTGCTGTCTATCCACATATTTTGCTTCATGAACCCATCTTGTCCCCACACCACAGCCCATTTTACTTCTCCACTCAGTCTTACTTCCCAACTTCATCTTGCTTTCCCTCACCACTCCACTTCATTGCCCCATTAACAGTTCCTTCTTGCTTTCTCTTCCTTTCCCTTGCCCTCCATCATTACTTACCCCATCCTTCATTTTGCCTGCTTACAGCACCCCTTCTTACTTCTCCACCCTGTCTTGCTTCCCCCCTTCATCTTGCTTTCCCCCTTCATCTTGCTTTCCTCCTTCCCACCTTACTCCACCACCCCATTATCATTTCCTTGCTGTTCTTTTCCCTCTCCTAAACTTCTATCACCACCTTTCACCCCACCCTATCTTACTTCCCCACCTTTTGTTCCCTGTCTTCGTCTTGCTTCCCCCCTTAAGCTTTCTTTCTCCCCTCTCCACCTTTCTCTCATTTTAGCATCCCCCTTGGGCCACCCCCACCCCCGCTTCTAGTTGTACTCTTGCTTTCCCAAACCCTTAATCACCACTTACTCCAACCTCCATTTTACCCGCCCACCATGCCTTCACCCATATCCAATCTTGTTCCCTCCCTTTCTCCTACATCTCACTGTGATTCTTTTTATACCTGCACCCCTACCCCATCCATCCCCACAAGCACTCTCCCACACATACCCTCTCTTGGATGCCCATGCACTGTGCTTTCCTGCACAAAATCAGTGTGCCTGGAGGTTTGGTTTACAGCTGACTTGCTGAACTTTGCAATGAGCTGTTGCCGCTGTGTAAAAGGATTTAATTCCTTTTGTCACTTTGCCTTTTGTGCCCCATAAATATAGATTGATCAGTCTCAGTTTTCTTCTTTGACTATGGGTGAATGTGAGAGTACAAACCTCCATCAACTTCTGGGTTTGTTTAAAAAAAAATTCTAGAGTAATAAATTTTCACAAGTTCTAATACGTTAATGATTTGAACACCAATCAAAACGAGTTATTGAATCTGTCTGAACATGAACAAATACAACATGAATACAAAAGGGTCAGAAGACACCTTTTATGGGCAGAAGTTTTATCGTTATGTTATTTTTGTTCATTTCTTAGATGATTGAAATATGGTAAATGGTTGTTAGATGGGATAACTGTCACACGCCTGATCTTGGGGATTTTCATTGCTTTTTCCTCTGCCCTTGCTCATGCCCATGCTCCCCTCAACTTCCAGCAGGTTTGTAGCCAGTGTGGAAAGGGTTTCTCTGCAGGCCTTGCTGGACTTGGGTGACAGGGTGCACATCATGTTCATGCAAGCAGCATCTATGGCAACCTGCCTGTGTTGTCTTTCTTGTGATGGGCGCACCTCCGTGATAGTTGTGGCTGGAGATTATCACATGTTCCTCAGGTTGCATGCTTTGTCACTTGCTCTGTCCGTTTGCCACAGGGTCTGGGCATGTAGAGGTCTGTGGAACTAAAATTTAGCTGCCTTCATTATTCAAGGTGGCTTCAAACAGAAAATATAGTGCTCCTTCTCTTGGGGGGGAAAACTTTGCTGTTCATGCCTTTGGGGCTTGAGTTGTAGGACAGCCTCTTGGAGCATTTTCCTCTCATGAATCTTGTCTACATATTTGCTCTTCTAATGCTTGATGCACTTATAGCATATGCCTTTACAGTTGTTTGTTATTCAGGGGTTGAATCACCAGTACCATGCATGCTGCATTGCTGCTTCGGCTGTTTCATTTACTTCAGATATATCAGTAGCTTTGACCACAGTATTAGATGCTTTGTATCAAATGAAATCTTCTGCACATAGTTCAAAGCTATACAGAAACTCCTACCTTGTTGACAGTTTGTGAAATGATGGATAACCGTTATGCTGTTTCCCCATGAAGTATGTATGTGTTTCTTTCCTGATATTCTTGTACACAGGGAGTCGGGAAAATCAGAGATGTTTGAAACTGGAGTTCCAGCCACTTGTCCTTCATTTTTAACCCCTTCCCTGCTGGCTTGTTTTACAATAGGCTGTGCAGAATTTTTCCCCCCCAATATATCTCGAGGTCACAGACATTGTACCAAATTGCTTATGGAGGGAAATCTGCATGATGTAGAGTAAACTTTCAGCAGTGCTATGCAATAGAAAGAGATTGTTTCGAATGTATTATGTATGTCCATACGGCATCCCATGCAGCAAAGATAGGACATACAAAGTACATCATTTCGTTTCTTTGGAGACTAGTCATGCTTATCATTCACTTGGACTTCACTGTTCCCTGTTGCTGTGCAGGTGGGGAGAGGAAGCACTGGTACCGCTATGCAGACAACGTGGGGGACAGGAATGCCTGGGTGCAGCAGCTTCTGAAGCAGTTCCGCGAGGCAGTTGCCCATGTCCAGAAGGCACGCCCCATGCCCTCCCCCACCGCCAGGGGCCCGCCACAACGCGAGTCACAGCCACCACCTGGACAGGTAGGCATGGTCCTTTGTTGTGGTAGCTTTTGATCAGATAAGAAAGTATATGCCGGTGTGCATGTCCCAAAGCATTTGTTAAAATAATACATGATTTTGTGAGCAACCTTATGTAGACTTTATGTAAATTAGTGTGTACAGACACATTTGTTGGGAGTGAGTTGTGGAAAAGAGTGAAAAGTATGATGTGAACTTTACCACTACCTATTACACACACAAATTGATGTGTAATGGACTTGATATGTAAGGTTCAGAAAAAAGTGCAACATTGCACTGGTGCAGCCGAAATCTATGTGATTGCCTTCTGCATGGAACTGATTAATTCTTAGTGCAGCCATTGAATATTTCAAAAAATTTTCCCACTCCCAAATGTAATGGATATAATTAACCTCTCACTCCCTTTACCCAAGTTATTAACCCTTTCCAGCCATTGGCGGTATTCAGTGCTTCCCACATAGAGATGGAGGGGTTTTTTTGTAGTGCAAAAATGGTTGATCCTCAAAGAGGAAATGTAGTTGTGCCCACTTGCAACTGGCAGGGTGTGTTGTTTTGACATTTTTGACTCACATGCGAAGCAAAAGTGAGTCTATGTACTCACCCTTTTCGTCCGTCCGGGCGTCCGGTCCGGGCGTCCGAAAACTTTAACGTTGGATTTTTCTCGGAGACTATAAAGTCTATCAATACCAAATGTGGCATGATGGTGTATGATGACAAGGCCTCAAAAAACATACATAGTGACTTAACCTTGCTTCAAGGTCAAGGTCGCAGGGGCCATAAATGTTGTCTAAAAAACAGTCATTTTTCTCATTTTCTCAATTTTCTCTGAAGTTTTTGAGATTGGATACCTGACCTATATATGGTATATAGGGCAAAGTAATCCCTATCTTTTGATACCAGTTTGGTTGACCTTGCTTCAAGGTCAAGGTCACAGGAGCTCTTCAAAGTTGGATTGTATACATATTTTGAAGTGACCCTGACCCTGAACTATGGAAGATAACTGTTTCAAACTTAATAATTATGTGGGGCACATGTTATAGTTTCATCATGAGACACATTTGGTCACATATCATCAAGGTCAAGGTCACTTTGACCCTTATGAAATGTGACCAAAATGGGGTAGTGAACCACTAAAAGTGACCATATCTCAGGGTAGAAAGTGCCAATAATCACCATTGTGCTTCCTATGTCTTGAATTAACAGCTTTGTGTTGCATGACCTTGAACTTGGGTCAAGGCTACATGTATTTTGGTAGGAAAAATGTGTAAAGCATTTCTTAGTTTAGTGTATGATGTCATTGCTAGGTGTAGTTGATTGGCCTTGACCTTGAAGGTCACCTGAAGGTCAAGGTCATGTAAAGGTCAAGGTCAAGCATGTGAGTCGTATGGGCTTTGCCCTTCTTGTTAAATGGTGCCCCAGGCAGAGGTTTAGCATCATACACCAATGGAGGAATTAATCAGACCTTTCATGACTGGAAAATATGACATAAATTTATTCTTTTTCATAAAATTCTATGCATTTTTCACCTGAGAATGAGCAGAGATGACACACATTAGCATTTATGTAGATCTTCCTTTGTATGAAAAAATTAGTATGGAGATCCTTTTTGGGGATAAATGTGAAATGTTGCATGAGGATTGGGCTCATATCTCGTTTGATGGATTGATCCCACGCAAGCTACACTTTGTGACTGGATCTCCATTCCTCTGAGTCTTACATGCAAATGAGGTCTTCATGACTGGATGTAGTCCTGACCTCAATAGTAACTTCATTAGCTTTGCAAACCCACCCCTAGCTGAGCCATGGAAGTAAGCCTTAAAAATAAAAGCAACAAAGCAGCCAGGGATTCAAGTCAGTGAAGAGGGCATGTAATAAGAACCCACTGTATTCTGTACCAGTACCAGTAGGCATTTGTTGGTCTCATGAGACCATTAAATCCCTCCTTCATTTTCAAGCAAATAAAGTTGGATGGTGAAGAGGATTTCTGCCTGTCATGCCTTTGTTTCCTTTGCTTCCTCCTGTCCTCTTCCTGCAGGTTCCTTCTCCTTTCTCCTTTTCTGGTGTCCTCTTCCACTGTAGCTCTCCAGCAGTGCTGTGGTATCTGTGTGTTGTTCTATCATGCTGTGCTGGCAGGGGTCTCCTGCAGCCCAGTCAAGAAACAGCCCCAGTCACCAGGGCCGCTCCCCCCAGGCCTCCCCCAGTCACCAGGGCCGCTCCCCCCAGGCCTCCCCCAGCCACCAGGGGGGAGCCACGGGGGCCGTGCGCTTCACCAAGATGCTGGAGAGCTGCTATGTGGTCAAGCTGGAAGACTTTGTGGTATACATGGTGTCCACACCTGACAACAAGCGCACTGGACACCACAAGCTGGTTGCCTCAGACAAGAAGGCCCTCCACCTGCCTCCAGACATGTCGGTCTTCCACCTGGAGTTCACTGAGTACTTCTTCCCCAATGGCCTCCAGTTTCCAGGTGAGAGAGAGAGAGAGAGAGAGAGAGAGAGAGAGAGAGAGAGAGAGAGAGAGAGAGAGAGAGAAAGCACTAGCAGTATTCCTTTTTATGGTTTATTTTGACTCTCATCACTTACTAAATGAGTCAGTTGTGCAGTCGAGTCATTTTGCGCAAACCGCCCACAAAGGAGGTTGGGGTTGTAGTGGTCGACTGAGTTTTTTGTTTATTTGGCTTCTCTAGTCCCTTCTTTATTGTATGAGTAAGTTTTTGAAATCAACGTGTAAGAGTATGCTTTATGATGTTTTTTGGATGTGGTGGTAAATCATTTACAAGACAACATCTGCAAACCGATCAGCGACATCAGGCATTTTCTCAAAGTTTCGTAGCTGCCACTGCAACAGATCAATGCGGGAATACCCTAGGCTGCCAACCAAAGCCAAATTTGATTCACTGGTGGTTGTAGATCTCCTCTGGTTGGCTTCAAAGTTAGCTATTCGAGACAACAATACATTGCTAGGGCAGAATACCCTTCTCTGATTGGCTGACAAAGCAAGGGAAGTAACTGTGGCATGACTCCAGTCATGCGATGAACAATCTCTTTGATTGCAGGAATTAGATTCTGCGATCACTGCAAACATCTGCACTGCAGATGAGAAGATTGAGCTTGAAGAGGTCATAGAAGAATAATTCATTCCTAGTTCTCAAATAGATTACCCTGATGACTTGGACGATCAAAGTTCCGAGAGCGAGTCGGAAGCATGCACAATTGAGGTCTTAAATTCTGAAGACAGTGACTGGTCGGCCCTGTG
Organism: Theodoxus fluviatilis; assembly: GCA_034096865.1. Taxonomy (NCBI): domain Eukaryota; kingdom Metazoa; phylum Mollusca; class Gastropoda; order Cycloneritida; family Neritidae; genus Theodoxus; species Theodoxus fluviatilis. Next base: position 608 of record JAWQFJ010023410.1, on the reverse strand, counting down.
AAGGGGTGGGATGGTGAGCTTTTGTTAGTGACTCCTATCCCTGTTAGGCAGCACATAATCTATCTTAACTTAATGAAATGGATGGATGGATGGATGGATGGATGGATGGATGGATGGATGGATGGATGGATGGATGGATGGATGGATGGATGGATGGATGGATGGATGGATGGATAGTGTTTTATGGCCTATCAGCCTTTGTAGGCTATGTAAGGCCATTAAGCATGAAAATCACTAGAACAGTTTAGAGTAAACGCAAATTAAGTGACGGTGTTCCTAGTTATTCGACTCTTACGAATCTCGTAGAGAGACGCCGTGGTCACAGTGAAAAGAAAAAGAAAGAAAAGATAGCAAAGAGACCTTTGATGCATCACAACAAATGAATGTTGAAAAACCATCTGAAAGTCAATGACAGTAAAAATCTTTTACTTTTATATGGTAACAAAAAGACAAGCAAAAAAGAAAGAATATAAGGATGGAAGAAAGAAAGAAAGAAAAAAGTAATTGAAATAAAAGTTGCTTTTGCCTGTTTCTACACTTTCTATTTGAGTCAAGGTTTGGAGATGTGATGAATCCTGCTCATCTTTGCTATATTCTGCTTGCTGATA
>JAWQFJ010023408.1:0-24631 GCA_034096865.1 Theodoxus fluviatilis | reverse complement strand
CTACAGTCACAGCTTCAATCAACAGACTGCATGCCTGTCACACTCTACAGTCATACTCAACAACAGTCACAACTTCAATCAACAGACTGCATGCCTGTCACACTCTACAGTTATACACAACAACAGTCACAGCTTCAATCAGCAGACTGCATGCCTGTCACACTCTACAGTCATACTCAACAACTGTCACAGCTTCAATCAGCAGCCTGCATGCCTGTCACACTCTACAGTCATACACAACAACAGTCACAACTTCAATCAGCAGACTGCATGCCTGTCACACTCTACAGTCATACTCAACAACTGTCACAGCTTCAATCAGCAGACTGCACACCTGTCACACTCTACAGTCATACTCAACAACAGTCAAAGCTTCAATCAACAGACAACTGATGGTCATGTGCTGCCAGCATGAGGCTCACTGCTCCATCTGAGTTCACCATCACACCATTATGTTCACTTGTTACACACAAAAGTAACACCACAGTAAATCACAGCTGCAATCTAAAGACTACCTTGAAAGTTCCATGTTCCTGGCACTCACACACATCTCAGCTGAATCCCCATCAGACAATTCTGCACAGGAGTAACAAATGGTCAGCGCGGCTGGATGCCCCACTCATCAGCTGGAACCTCTGATTGCTGGGCTTTCAGGGCCTGCCCTAGTCATCTATACCATCAGCCTACAATCTTCTACCACGGAGAGGGCTCCAAATTCCTGCACTCACTCATGGCCAACTTGAGTCATGAGGATGGCCACAAAGCAGGCGATAGGGCTGTGGGCCTTGGTGCCCGCCAGGATGGAGGTGAGGGTGGGGTCGGCCAAGGAAGGGGGGTCGAGGGAGGGGGCCATACCCCCCACGCTGTGGCGGTGTAGGCGCAGCCTGAGCATCAGCGACCACGCCCAGTTGTTGAACTGCTGCTCCCATGTGGTGGAGCTCCGCACTGCACTGACCATCTGAATGTGGCGATGATACTGATAGTCTTTAGAGTGGTGGTGGTGGCAGCAGTGGTGGTGACAGTTATGGGTGATATAGTGATGGATGGTGGTAGTGTTGAAGATGGTGATGACAATGACAAACATGATTTCATCTGCATTCACTAATTTCTAAAGTTATCAGAAACAAATACATGGTAAAGTGACTATGCATGAAATAGATGCAGCTAAGTGAAACACACACCCCACCCCCGGAGAAATACACTGCAAAAAACCCCTAAAACTCCTTGGCGGAAGCAAACATGTACTTCCAACTTTGAACAGAAACTGTAGCTATCTTATGAAAGGAACCAACATGCAGACAAAATCTTTTAAATCAATGTATATATTCTATGCCCTGAAACTCAGAAAAAAGAAACTTGCCACCAACACTTGATAATTGTATCCAACTTGAAGCATAAAGATGGTGACACGACTACCATATAATGCAGTGTTCAAGTTATGAAATGAAGACGCGTACCATCATTTCAGTTTTCTCTTTTGTACTCAGTAAATTCAAATGGGCAGCCGGCCTCTGAATAATATCATTCATTCATTCATTCTCTCTCTCTCTCTCTCTCTCTCTCTCTCTCTCTCTCTCTCTCATGCACATACACAAAGATATTGAGTAGACAAACATTTCTATAAAAATCCATCTCTGCATTTTCATGCCACCCAATTTTTATGCATAAGAACTGCATAATGCATGAGGCTACAAAGTGATACAAGGGAGGAAAACAAATAAGCCAACAAGCAGGAAAATGAAAAGGCACTAGTGCATCATGCTCTGCCGGGAGCTCAGGGGATGGGGTGAGTGAGTGCAGAGGGCTGGATACCCAGTTCATCTCAGCTTGGGATGCATTAAACTTTTATTTTCTCATCACCCAGTGAGATAATTCATACACAGTGCAAAGATGAGAAAACAAGTAGCAGGGAAAAAAACCTCAGCCTAAAGCCAAAGCAATGTGCAGGCATCTGAGTCATTCAAAAAGAAGCAAAAGGTTAATTTCACATGGATGACATAAGCACATAATGGTTTTATGAAAAGGTTTACAGCAACAAATTTAGCTTTGAAAACGGTTAAAATTGTTGCATAGTTAATAAATATATTGAGCAAATGAAACTAAACACCTGAGGCAAGTTTCCCAGACTGTGGATACGCAATCTAAAGCAATCCTAAGGGTGTTTCTGGTATCATTCTAAAGTAGTCACTATGATCATTAAGGAGTCAGTATCAAAATTGGAATGAAAAGGCAGAGAGTGTCTGGTTTTGGATCAACTTACAACAGCACACGGTGTGGTTGCAGCCCTCTGCTCCACGGGGAGCCCACAGGAATAAGTCAAGTAAATCAAGTCTGGTTTTGGAAATGGATTCATTACATAAACTCACCAACTGGATGTAGCACATACTTACAGCAACCACTTTGATAAAGATCAGCATTGCCTTTTGGATTGCTTTAGATTGCATGTCCATAGTCCTGGGAAACCTGCCTCCAAATTAAACAAAAAAGCAAAAAAGAAAAGCAGCATCTACCTTGTCACCAAAGGGAATTTGGGGGCAGGCAGCCAGAGAGATGGCGCAAACAGAGGCCAGTTGGAGAGTCACCTGACGCATGCCCTCCATGATGAAGGCGGCCATGTTTCGGCTGGAGATGTAGCGCGTGTAGGCTTCCACCACCAGCACTGCCACCTGGCGATGCAGGCTTACATCCAGCACTGGAATGTTGAGCTGCAAGAACAGGAGCCTCTGGTGAGCTGGCACCATGGTTGGAGTGTGCAGTGTGGCATGAAAACAAGGACTGACTATGAAGTCTGGTCTGTTTGTGTGCTCTGGCAAGGTTAACACATTTTGTCTAGGTTGATTTTAACTGGTCTTGCCTCTGCTCATGTGCAAGCAAGTGATATGACATTTTCCTGGTAAGTAAGTCAATGACAGAAGACAGTGACAAGTGCAGTGTGTCAAATAACACCTGCTCCTACAGCATTTTCACATGCCAAAGTACCAGTTTAAAAGGCATTGGTTCATTACTGATGGGAATTCAAATCTTATCTTCCCCAGCACCTTGTAGTCATACTGTTGCACACTATAAGGTATGACAAAATTACATTTGAACTCCAAACCCAAATATTTCTTCACCTCTGGGTTGAGTCCCCAGTTCATGCCAGTCAGGATGAGGCGGGACAGCTGGTTGGGGATGCTGGAGAGGTCAGAGTTCAAAAGCCATTGCTGCAGCAGAGCCACATCAGGGTCTGTGGGAATCCAGCTGTGCAGGGGCAGCTCATGGAACAGGTGCAGTGCCATCTGTAAACAAAAATCACCATGACAACTCGCAGTGGGGACACATGATCTGTGACAGCTACAGTAAGCCATCCCCTCCCACCATCAGCTGGAATCTGTGGTTTGGAAGCTTCCAGGATCTTCTTTTCATAAACCTCCTCATTACATGCAAGGGGATTAATATTTACCCAACATCAGACCTAAACAAAACTTAGTCACTGGCATATTGAGACTCAGTGGCTTTCTTTCCAAATCATCTTTGACTTTTACTAATGTCATCTATCTACCCCAAAACATTTACAAAACCTATTAAAAAACCAAAACAAAAACCACACACACACATACCCGTAAAAAAACCCACAGAACTTACTGATCCCAGGTTGTCCATTTCTGCATGGCACTGCTGCAGCAGCACAGACATCACTGAAGGTTGTCTGCGTGCCACACTGGCCAGCAGCTCACGCCCTGACTTGGAGCAGAATTCCCTGGTGTGGATGGCCAGATAGGCAATCTCAAACAGACTCAGGGCCACGCAGTTCACCAGGTCTGACTCCTCGGATGGGCGGAACTGGACCATGTTGGCCAGGGTGGACAGCAGGTAGATGGTCTCTGACACTGGCAGCTTTTCAAGGCTGTCTGAGAGTCTGAGAGCACCGCTAGTGGTGAGCAAGTCTGCACGGCAGGTGGCCGCGTCTGGCAGAGACTCCAAGCGGAACTCAGGGCGCTGATGCTGGTGCAGCAGCCAGAGCAGGCGCCACATGGTTCCCTTGGAGACAGAGGTGTAGGGCATCTCAGCCAGGAACTGCCAGGACCCCAGTCTGCAGAGGGAAAAGGAAGGATGAACACTGGTGTTCGGTGCCAAGGCATCCTGAGGAAACACTGACAAGGACACATGAAGGGGACAAGGAGGTGCATGGAGATGGGCTGACATGGATCATGGCGGGGCATGTAAATGGTGATTAATGTATTCTATTTTTCACACCACAGTATAGTGGACTATGCGGACTGAAAGTAATTCAAAGTTGTCATACCAATTCCTCCCAATTTGAGAAGAAAGATATCACCAATGATTCTCAGACCTCAATCTACAGGGATTCAGGTAAAATTTTGGTTGATAAATGAGAGCACACTAATTTTGCCATGTGTTAAAGTTAAGTAGGACTGTAGCTCCAACATCATGTGATAACGTGAAAACAGCTGAGCTACATTTAGCATGAAAAAAAATGCATGGTCATTACATTTTATATAAGAATAAATATCATTGAATGAATTTAGTTAATGTGGTAGAGTTGGCACATAAGAAATTTGGGAGCTGTCTGAAATTCTATATCTACAAATATGTACATGAATACCTTCAAAAGGTAGTCTTAAGTAATTTCATTGGATTTCCTATATTTAAATTTTAATGTGTCAAAATGTTTGTGACCAAAAAATGATCAGTGATGTATTTGCACCATACAAAATTTGAAGTGGATACTGATACAGACTAAAACCATTTATTCCAGCAAATCATTCTTCTGTTGTTCTCAAATCCAACCCATTGTAGAAACACCCTAAATCATTTTTATAACAACAACCACATAAAAAAGGAAATACAACAGTGCCTGAAAATATTTCAGTTTTCACTAATTCTTTTCAAGACAGAACTTCATGCCTCTAATGATCTGTTATTGTAATCAAATTTTGTGCAGCAGCAGTTGAAGGAGCAACCTTTCATTGCTCTATACAGAACATCATCTCTCAACACATAGTTCCTCCTGTACATACACTGGTCCGCAAAAGTTTAGGGCCGGCCCTTGTTATCAGTAGCTTTACAAATATTTATTTTACACTGAGACAACGACGCTGAAAATGACGCAAGGTGGGCTACGCTGCAACTTTATTTATTGCTGCTAGTGCCCAAACCTGTTATGCAGGCATTGCCATTGAGCAAAGGTGTTGTCAGCGGAGCCAAAAATGTTGCAAATTCACGAGAATTTTACAAAGTTTAGTAGAGTTTCGCTGAAGAAGCAATGTCGCTGCAGGTTTCTGGCATATTGCACGTGCAAGCCATGTCCCTAGTGACCACTGTTCAGCAAAAGTTACAAACCAACGGGTATTTAAGGGCCGCAACCAGGGCTCTCAATAATCATGCCTCCAAGACAGAGACTGTCAACACTTGATCATGGACGAGCGCTGGGGTGGCTTCAGGATGGAACTCCCGGCCGAGAAGTTGCCAGACGGTTTGGAGTGAGCCACTCTGTCATCCAACGCCTGCACGAACGCTTCCAGGCCACCGGAAGTGCTGAACGGTCCCGCTCCGGACGCCCACGAGCAACAAGCTGGCGCGAAGACCGTTATCTTCAACTCTTGGCGCTGCATGTCCAAACAATCACTGCCAGGACCCTGAGAGTCACCCTGAGGACAGCCACCAACATTACCATCTCCCAGGACACCTTCAAGCGACGCCTGCACGAGATGGACCTCCACTCAAGGGTCCCTGCCATCCGAACACCGCTGACACCACAACATCACCGAGCTCGGATGGCATTCTGCCGCAAACACCAGCGCTGGAACAGGCAGCAGTGGGGCACAGTCCTGTTTACCGATGAATCTTGGTTTACCGTGTCGAACAGTGATGCTCGGAGGCGCGTGTGGCGACGTGTAGGCGAGCGATTCATCGATGCTTGCGTCCAAGAGCACAACCGTTATGAAGGGGGATCTGTGATGGTGTGGGGAGGCTTTCATCTCCATGGGAGGACTCCTCTGTACCTCATCCGAGGCAACCTGACCGGCATCAGGTACAGAGATGAGATTGTCAGGCCGATCATCGTCCCCACTCTGTGAGCCTGGGACGTGGCTCCTGTCTACAGGACGACAACGCCACCCCTCACCATGCTGTGGTGGTGAGGGACTTTCTGCAGCGTCAGCAGGTTGTCCGCAAGGACTGGCCAGCACAATCCCCAGACCTGGCTCCCATTGAAAACTTGTGGGACATTCTGGGACGCAGCGTAGTGGACAATCACCCCCATCCCGCAGATGCTGCTCAGCTCTTCCAGTTCCTGCAGCAGGAGTGGCTCACCATCCCACAACATATGCAGCAGAACCTTGTCTTCTCGATGAGGCAATGGATGATGGATTCTTTGGCAGCAAATGGTGGCCACACCCATTATTGAAAATGGACAAACTGACTGGACTTTCCTTGCAACTTTCAGAAAGGGGGGTGGGGTGCTTTTGACGGATGCCAAGCTAATGAGTTTTGACTTGTCAATGAATTTTTGGCATAAATCAATTGCTTAAATATTGAATGAAATCATTCTTTGAATTGCAGATATTTTTTAATATTTGTTTCCTTTTGAGAGAGAAATGTTTATGTGGCCCTTAACTTTTGCGGACCAGTGTATTTCATCAAAGCCACTTCATGTATCAGTTTTTCCCTCTACCATCTGGTTCTGAACATTTCAGGCAACAAACTGAAAATCATATGCTAAAGCACCACAACCTTCCATCCTGTTTAATCATTGATGACTCTCCTGTCAGATTCACTCTTCATACAGAAAATTTGTCCTTGGAGAATTAGTTATCAAACAAATACATGTGCATCACACCCAAACATTTACTCATGGAATGCTGACCCATATATCTATGTATGCATGTCCATTAATCCAAATCAACAAATACACACATCTCAATGCAGCTGCACACACATATCCCCTGGCAGATTTGTATTTTGCCAAACATAAAATCAGTTGTCCTTAAAATAAAACAGAGAAGAAAACAAGGTTAAAACATCTCCAGGTGAAGTATAGGAAATATTCAAGCAATCCTGCAAAAACAATTCACATTCATTTGCTGCAAAACCCTTCATGCCAAACCCTTGTCTACTGATCAGCATGTAAAAACAAAACTATGTCCGGGCATTCCAAAACAAATCAACAGCATCTTTGAAAAACATGCAGCACATATTTCAAAAGTAATTTCTCATTGAAATTGTTTGAAAATTGTTGAAAGATTACTTCAGACTAAGCACAGCAAAACTCCTAATTCCTATGGAGAGAGAGGTTTTGAATAAGGAAAATATGAATGACTGCAAAATATTTCACAGTGGACCTTCAGTGAACAGATTTCAAAAATGACAGTGGCAAGAAAAACTCAAAACCACAGTGTGCACAGTGGAAACCAACCAAAGCAAGGAAGCAGCATGACGCCATTCAGAGTAAGGCTTTACTTACACCCTCATAGGTTTGCTGCTGTAGACCAGCGAGGTTGAAATCAAAAGAAAAGAAGGCATCACTGGCACCACAAAGAAGAAAACTATGAGCACTACGGAAGTTTCCTTGGAGAATCATCACACCCTTACTACTACAGAATCTCCAATGTCACAAGAGTGCTTAGTACAAAGCCTTTAAAACCTGGTAACATACACATTTCCTGCCTGTATGATGAAGGTTTCCATGGCAAAACTGAAAACATTTGATGACAAGCTTTATTACTTCTCCTTAGTAGTGCAATGTCCCATACTGCCTCACTCCACCCCTTGCTGCCATTCCCTTACAACCCCTAGCTTGTAGGGAAGAGGTGAGTTCATCCATCTCATTTTACTACAAACTCAGCATTCTAAATTTAGTGACCATGTGCTCTGTGTGTGGAAGTCCTGCCACAAGATAATCCCATGAAAGCTAAATGTGGAATGTGTTTGAGGAGGAGAATGGGTTTGAGGAGGAGAATGGGTTTGAGGAGGAGAATGGGATGGAGGAGGAGAATGTGTTTGAGGAGGAGAATGGGATGGAGGAGGAGAATGGGATGGAGGAGGAGAATGGGATGGAGGAGGAGAATGGGATGGAGGAGGAGAATGGGATGGAGGAGGAGAATGGGATGGAGGAGGAGAATGGGTTGGAGGAGGAGAATGGGATGGAGGAGGAGAATGGGATGGAGGAGGAGAATGGGATGGAGGAGGAGAATGGGATGGAGGAGGAGAATGTGTTTGAGGAGGAGAATGTGATGGAGGAGGAGAATGGGATGGAGGAGGAGAATGGGATGGAGGAGGAGAATGGGATGGAGGAGGAGAATGGGATGGAGGAGGAGAATGGGATGGAGGAGGAGAATGGGATGGAGGAGGAGAATGGGATGGAGGAGGAGAATGGGATGGAGGAGGAGAATGGGATGGAGGAGGAGAATGTGTTTGAGGAGGAGAATGGGATGGAGGAGGAGAATGTGTTTGAGGAGGAGAATGGGATGGAGGAGGAGAATGGGATGGAGGAGGAGAATGGGATGGAGGAGGAGAATGTGATGGAGGAGGAGAATGGGATGGAGGAGGAGAATGGGATGGAGGAGGAGAATGGGATGGAGGAGGAGAATGGGATGGAGGAGGAGAATGGGATGGAGGAGGAGAATGGGATGGAGGAGGAGAATGGGATGGAGGAGGAGAATGGGATGGAGGATGAGAATGGGATGGAGGAGGAGAATGGGATGGAGGAGGAGAATGTGTTTGAGGAGGAGAATGGGATGGAGGATGAGAATGGGATGGAGGAGGAGAATGGGATGGAGGAGGAGAATGGGTTGGAGGAGGAGAATGGGATGGAGGAGTTGATCCTCTAGGCAATGGGCAGTGTGGGAATGGCAGCAAGGGGCAGTGTGGGAATGGCAGCAAGGGGCAGTGTGGGAATGGCAGCAAGGGGCAGTGTGGGAATGGCAGCAAGGGGCAGTGTGGGAATGGCAGCAAGGGGCAGTGTGGAAATGGCAGCAAGGGGCAGTGTGGAAATGGCAGCAAGGGGCAGTGTGGGAATGGCAGCAAGGGGCAGTGTGGGAATGGCAGCAAGGGGCAGTGTGGGAATGGCAGCAAGGGGCAGTGTGGGAATGGCAGCAAGGGGCAGTGTGGGAATGGCAGCAAGGGGTACACTGCAATGGTTTGGGACATTGCACATTCAATCACACATACACTCATGAGCATACACTTTCACTCACATGTGCATTTGCATGCAAGTGCACACACACACACACACACATGCACACACACACATATAAATGCACACACACACACACACACACACACACACACACACACACACACTCATACACACGCACAAATACGCACACATGTGTGAAAAAGAAATTAACTTCTGACACACTTACATGTAGTTTCATGACTTTTCAGATTGTATAAACACTATATAATGTTAATCAATCTGTGTTGTTACCACAAAACACACACATACACACACACACACACACACACACACACACACACACACACACACACACACACTTCTCAACCACATTACCACCATTGCCAAGCACATCACATTTCACACATTTACCCTCTTAAATTCATTACTCTTTGCTACTTTATACATGTATCTCTGTCAGGTCAGTAGTAAAACAGCAAAACCACGGGTCCAAATTACAGAAGTTCTGACCAACATCAAAGAACTCAAAAGCTCTCATTCAAATACATGGCACTGCACCTGTCTCGAGCACACCCAGGGTGAGATCAAGACTAGGCCACTGTGAACAGATCCAAAGCAACACACAGACCAGCCAGGAAGTCTCACCTCTGTGCAGTCAAGATGCAGTGTGCAGACCGCAGGAAGAACATGTCGAACTCCACCTGGAGCTGGTGGAGGCGCTGGGGGGCCACCATGTTCTGGTTGTACAGCTTGAAGTTCAGCCAGTGGTCCGACACAAAGGACACGGTCTGCCTGCAAACACCAAGTCACACATGATAAAAACATAGGTACAGGAATCATTATACGTCAACATCAGAAAGTCACAGAATCAAACTAATTCCAGATGGAAATTCCCTGCAGAGTTGTAGCTCTACAGTATGGATCTATTGGGAATGTGGAATTTGACAGTGTGATTAGAGTTAATAAATACTGTCTCTTACTGACAAAATGTGAAATTCCCCCCCCCCCCCCCAGCAGTGTGTGAGCATCCAAATAGTAATCAAATTGTAGCATTACCAAGCTTTAGTTTGTCTTGAACAGAGTCAAAACATATGGTCACCTTTATTTTTAGTCAGTAAAGACAAAAGCTTTAAAAAGGCAACATTAGGCCTCAAAAAAAGAAAGAAAGAAAGAAAGAAAGAAAGAAAGAAAGAAAGAAAAAACTGTTCCCCGAAATGATAACCCAGTTCTCTTTCTTTTTAAAACCTGTAGTAGGCTGATGGTGCGGGAATGCAGATGAGTTGTCATTCTTCATGCACTAAGTGTGTCACGGCACTCCACCATACTGACAGAGCCTGGGACTCCAATCTCAGAGCCACTGCACTCTATAACTACATGCAGATTACTGTTCACAGCAGTGCTGATCCACACCAGACTTGAAAGCAAAGCAGTCTGGCAGTCACTCAGTACAGCATAATGTGCCGAGGCGGGACTTCCCAAATATCAGATGTTTGTGGTATAGAGGGATAGAGGAATCTGCCCAATAATACTGACCCCTACAAGAGTCCACCCTTTTATGGCAATCATCTTCAAAATAAAATGAAGTTCTGTAAGTTGAACTGCCATAGATTCAAAGCTCAGATGTTGATTCAAGTCAAATGTGTACATTACAGTAAAATTGCAAGCTACTCTACCATAAGTGTATGTGCAAGAGAAACAAGGCTAAATTCAGCAAGACAGTTTATGAGCAAACCGTTTGAAACACTGAAAAAAGTCATCTGGGCCCGTATCCAGAACGGCGATTTATCTTTTTAACACTCGATTTATCCCCTAACCCCAGGTTATCTTGATCGGTTAGATAAGGTACGCTCATCAGAGGATCCTAGGTTGCGCTTTGCTATATATACTGGTTTCCAGCCAAGGGAGAGCGGAACAGACAGTTGGAATCGTCTGAGTTTAGAGATAAATCGGGGTTAAAATAACTTGCCGTTCTGGATACGGGCCCAGTACGCTATGCTACATATGCATTGAGGGCTTTTCTGAACTTTACTGCTAAAAAAAAAAGAGAACAATTTCGTCTATGAGCATGTTTTTTTCTTGAATACACATAAATGAATAAATAACATAATGGTTGAAATCTCTCATGTTGCTATATTTATGACTTAGCCTTGTTTTCTCACGCACAGTCACACATGCTGCAGCACGGCTGAAGAAGCTACAGCAGTGAGCTAGGGTGCCCCACCTGATGAGCTTGCCAATGCGCTTATTGAGCTGCCGGTAGCGGGTCAGGCAGTATGTCATGAGTCCCCGACCCAGCAGGCCTACCCACATCGAGCAGAAAGCCAGCAGCTTCAGCAGGGACTCCACACTGCTGTTGCTCACACTGTACTCCACAGCACCTGTAGCACATGCATGGGAAGGTGTGATCAGAGAATGTGTGTACAAAACTGTAGTGAGCAGACTGCATCTTGCTTGGGCAATGAATAAAGGTGTTAAAAATAGAAGGGATCTCAAAAGGAGTATGGAGGAACTTATTTTGCAATGTGCTACATATAATGTATTTACACATCTACAGCACACACACACACACACACACACACACACACACACACACACACACACACACACACACACACACACACACACAGAGACATAAACACACAGTCACACACACAGCCACACACACAGCCACACACACACACACACAGACACAGACACACACACACACACACACACACACACAAACACACACACACAAACACACATGCACACACACACACGCACACACAGCACTGAGGACATTTTCTAGGGCCCCCATTTCCCAGATGCAGGGTGACACCTGCCCAGACTGACCGCTTTCCTGCACAGTGCCCAAGAGGACGTGGGTGAAGACAGGGGAGAGAGGAAGCTGCCTCAGCAAGGCCACCAGGTCGTTCTCATGGAGGTACACCCAGGCGTTGGCAGGGTCCTCGTCCTGCACAGAGACAGCCAGGAGTCAACGCTCTTGCACAAGCTTTCTCTTGGTGCCATTATAAAAACATGAGATTTCTGAACAATGCATTTTCTTAAATGGGAAAACCCAACTGTTAAATGTCTTAAAGTGTCCATGATAAAGTTTGCCCTATCTCCAGACAACCAGTCTAATATCAATAATTATAATAATAACTGTAGCAACAATAACATAAAACAACAACAAAAGGGTTATGACACATGTCAGAAACAATTATCATGCTTGTACAATACCAGATTCTTGTGTTAATGATTTTTGGAACAACCACTAGTATTAAGATTTTGGACTTGGCTGCCACATGCCCAGGAAGGTGATCCAAGTTACCAAAAGTCACATCACTATGTGAGGTCTTTAGTCTCGCATCATGAGGAGTTTTCCATTTATAGAAGTCGTAGTAAGGGGCAGTCAGCAAGACTGACGAATCCATGTAGCTTGCATCAGACTGGGACACTCTCTGATCAGTTTGTCGAGATTCATATAAAAATACACAAAGATGCATGATATCTACTGGGGAAAAAAAACAACTACAGGTGCCCATGAATGCTTCCCCCAAATTTACTAACAAGAAGGGCAAAGCCCATACGACTCACATGCTTGACCTTGACCTTTATATGACCTTGACCTTCAGGTGACCTTCAAGGTCAAGGTCAAACAACTAAACCTACCAATGACATCATACACTAAGAAATGCTTTACACATTTTTCCTACCAAAATACATGTGACCTTGACCCAAGGTCAAGGTCATCCAAGGTCATGCAACACAAAGCTGTTAATTCAAGACATAGGAAGCACAATGGTGATTATTGGCACTTTCTACCATGAGATATGGTCACTTTTAGTGGTTCACTACCCCATTTTGGGCACATTTCATAAGGGTCAAAGTGACCTTGACCTTGATGATATGTGACCAAATGTGTCTCATGATGAAAGCATAACATGTGCCCCACACAATTTTTAAACTTGAAACAGTTATCTTCCATAGTTCAGGGTCAAGGTCACTTCAAAATATGTATACAATCCAACTTTGAAGAGCTCCTGTGACCTTGACCTTGAAGCAAGGTCAACCGAACTGGTATCAATAGATAGGGCTTGCTTTGACCTATATACCACTTGTAGCTAAGGTCGCCATTCTCAATAACGTGGGAGAAAATTGGGAAAATGTGAAAAATGACTGTTTTTGAGACCACATTTATGGCTCCTGTGACCTTGACCTTGAAGCAAGGTCAAGTCACCATGTATGGTTTTAGAGGCCTTGTCATCATACACCATTATGCCACATTTGGTGTTGATATACTTCATAGTGTCCGAGAAAAATCCAACGTTTAAGTTTTTTACGCCCGGACGGACGGACGGACGGACGACACGGGTGAGTACATAGACTCACTTTTGCTTCGCATGTGAGTCAAAAACTGATGCCAATCAATACAAAAATCAAGCTGACTTGCACACTGGCAAATTGGCCTGTCAGCCAATCAAATGCCTCCTGCTAAGCTTCTTTGGCAAGTCTGTCTGGATTTGACAGTCCTACTGAACAGTCCATACAACTAAGAGGAATGGCTTGCCACCCTCACCTCTTCACCGTCCGAGTCCACCAGGATCCACGCCATGTCCTGGTTTTCCCCGGGCTCTGGAGTGAGAGACTGCTGCATCTGGCACATGAACTCCTCCCTGGCCCTGCAGTAGGAAAGCAATGCAGCCATGCAGGTTGGACCATGAAGCTGGCTTGATATGAGGAGGTCCTCAGATGACATGTTTCAGGGTCATGTCGTCTTCAGAGCTTACTCTAACATACTGCAAGGTATTTCAACACACACACGCACACACACACACACACACACACACACGCACGCACACGCACACATGCACACACACACGCACGCGCGCACACACACACACACACACACACATTCATACAGTTTAAAAAACACATCAAACAATTCATACACACACACATGCACTAGAAGACTACGAAGATGCTTCTCAATCCAGCTGCATCCACTCATCCACCAACATCCATCCATCCATCCATCCATCCATCCATCCATCCGTCCGTCCGTCCGTCCGTCCGTCCGTCCGTCCGTCCATCCATCCATCCATCCATCCATCCGTCCGTCCGTCCATCCATCCATCCATCCATCCATCCATCCATGCTGTCATAGCTGCCTCCAATTAACCCTGTAATACGCAGTTATTCACACTTCCCTGGTGCACACAGTGCCATACATACTTGGTGGGGAGGAGCAGGGTTGCCAGAACAGTGACTGCGTGATCCAGCAGGAGGTTGCCGAAGGTGGAGGGGGTGGTGCAGGGGCTGGGGGGTGCCACCTGCACCAGACTGGCTGCCCACTGACCCACGCCTGCAGGACACCTCAGCACATGGTTCAGGATGAACAGGTGGTCTGCAAAGCTGGCCACGCGCAACAGACTGGACACCTGTCAGGGATAGCAGCACCACAGTGGACATGTTTGAAGGAAGGTAAACCATGAGAAGCAGGTCAAATTTTCTCAAAAGTCTTCAAGGATGTGTCTTATTTCCTTGAATAAGGGCATAAAGCTTAAATTTCAGTTCATGTAGTTATTTGTCCTCATTCATTGACAAAGTCAATGGAAACTTCATTGTTCTCATTCTGCACATTTAACATGTGGTTCTGTAAACCAGTGAATACATGAAGATTTCTACTTGTTTTTATGTGCATCATATCATCTCTGTTGCACACTTAACAAGAAAAATGTTGAGGGTATACAACTCTTTTAAATTAACAAAATTAATGGCAACCAGTTAGGAATTGTGGATAAATGAAGGGTCTTTTCTTTGACATAAACATGAAATTTCCTGATTCTCAGAGGCACTGGTGCAGACAATAGTCTAGAAATCAGGCTTCGCAACTTAAAAGGTACTTTAGTAAGGGATTGTTGCAGCCTGAGACATATTCATGATATTGGGCACTGTTCTTGGATGACTCGAATAAAAATCTCTAATCAACACATTATGTCCCCAACTGTAAATCTTCACCCCTCGCTGCCATTCCCCTTCCATCGTAGCCATCAGCTAAACCCCAGCTGCTCCCTCTCATATTTCCCTCATCAGACTCACTGCTTTAAATTCAGTGGTCAAGTGATGACCATGGGGCACATCTGCCTGTAGTTCCTCATATGGTCACTCAATTCAGAAGGAGCTGGAGCAGGAAAACCGAAGAGTGAGTCCATCCCTTCACTGGACAGCAAGGGGCACAATGAGAATGGTCGCAAGGGCACAGTTTAGCACTTTGGGACATCAGACATTAGATTTCCTATGTGGGCTGTCATCTCAACTAAGCAAGTCACCCACCAGCCTCTTGGTCCAGGCACGGATGGCCTGGATGAACTCCAAGTCCTTGCATGGACGGCGGTGGAAGAGGAAGAGGATGGAAATGCAGTCTCGCAGTCTGGACACTTGGTGCCTCAGCTCCTGCCTCTGCTGTTCACCGGCTGTAAGGGGCAGTGAGGCAACAACGACTGTGTTTCATTAATTAACACATGCTTCCAACTCATGAACACTTCTCACCAAACTCACCACCACCACCTTCACCAACCCCACTGCCTCCACCACCACCACCACCACCACCAACGCTGCCACCACCACCAAAGCCACCATCACCACAATCGTCACCACCATCACCACCACTGCCACCACCACCACCACCACCACCACCACTGCCGCCGCTACCACCACCACCACCACCATCAGCTCCACTCCACTATCACCACCACCACCATCATCGCCATCACCACCACCACTACCACCACCACCACCACTGCCACCAACACTGCCACCACCACTACCACCACCATCCCCACCACCATCAGCTCCTCCACCACCATCAGCTCCTCCACCACCACCAGCTACACCACCACCACCACCACCACCACCATCAGCAGTAACAAGTCAGATGAGATAAAAACAAGTCTAAAAACGCACGTTTCATAACATCCATCACTCTCTTTATCTTCTAAAGTTAGTTCATTCTTCTACACAGTACAAACCATTCCTAATGAAACAAAGGACCATCTAATCCATAAAACTTGTGATCATGACAAGCATTGCAAATTTCAACAGATTCAAGAAAGGGTAAATCAATGCTACAGCAACCACACCAACGTCTGTGCAGCACGTGGAAAGTTGGGTGTTTCTCTCAGATGTATTTCAGGGATGGGAGGGAGGATATTTAATCACTCACTCTGTACTGGACAGTTCTTGGGGATGTCGCGGAGGCTGGGGCAGCTCATGTACAAATTGTGGATGTAGGATTCCACTTGCAACCTGCAGACAAAAAGTTTGCAACTGGATTTGTTCAGCAAAATTAACGTTGTGATGACCTAATCAATATTCTAAATAATCCTCTTACAATTAATCCAAAACATCAATTTATTAAAAAATGTTCACTCCTGTGCACACACAAAAATTTTCAACCATAATTGGTGGATCTTAATTCACTACATGAACCTAGTTGGAACTTGCATTGCTTTGTTGGAAATTTCATGATACTGCATTAAATTCCCTACTGTTAGCCACAGCACAATTAAATTTGATGTGACATTAACACAATAACAGACTTCTAGCTATGAGATGCCATTGCTGATTATGCCCTCTGCGAACTATCAAGCAATTAATAATACGATAATTTATCATGCGCACATATTTCACCACTTAGGCGACTCAAGGCGCACAATTCCAACATATGTTAGCTACAGTACAGTTAAATTTGATGTGATGTTAACAGACTTCTAGCTATGATATGCCATTGCTGATCATGCCCACTGCAAACTAGCAATTCCAACATATGTTAGCTACAGTACAGTTAAATTTGATGTGATGTTAACAGACTTCTAGCTATGAGATGCCATTGCTGATTATGCCCTCTGCAAACTATCTAGCAATCCCAACATATGAAGCACTTGTAGTAAGCATGGGTAACAACAAATGTCATCCCAAGCTCACAGTTTTTACTTGTATTTTAAATGAGCTGGATTTTTTCTTCCTTTCTTAATAAGCATTCAGGAGATGCTCCCTACAAAGTCACAGTTCATTATATTTTGACAAGATTTATCTTCTGCACAATCTCTGGCCATCGTAACCACCACAGCAGCTGAGTCACTCTACCTGGAGAGCTGGGAGGAGTAAGCATGCATGGACAGCTCCTCCTGCAGCAGCTCTCGCACACTCTGCAGCGTCAGAGACAGATTCTTGAGGGCATCCTGGTTCATGTGGACTTTTTCATAGGGATAGGTTGTGCTGACTCTGGAGCCATCACCGCACCGAGACTGAAATGGCATGATATGCAGTGTTCATAGCTTGATGTTTTGTCATCTACACAGGCAAAAACAGGTCCATGTTGCAAAAAATAAATAACAGCATAGACTGATACTTCTCAGTAACTTCCAAAAAAAAGAAGCCCTCAACTTAAAAGTTCATAGGTTTCTAATTATAGTTACTAGAAAATCCATTACATAATAACATTTCTCAAGCTCTATTGTTTTAAGAGGTCCAACTACTTATACCTTCTCACTACAGATGGCCAGCTCTAAGTTCAAGAGCTTATCTGGAGACTGAAATGTTCATACACTGTCATATGATGTGCGCAGTCTTGTAACCATGTGGGGACAAGCAAGTGTTAGTAATATTGATGTATAGTCCAACTGTGAAGAGTTGTTGTTCAACAACTATGATTTCTACCTCTTGCAACCTGAACAAAACATAACCACACACACATACACACACATAAACACACACACACACACACACACACACAACACACACACACACACTGACACACACATATCTGGAAGCAAAATCTACCTCCGACATCTGGTCCCACAACTATGGCCAAAACAGAAAAATAGTGGTGGTTACAGTAACCTATCTAACCTTATTCATTTCTGCCGACCCTAAACTTTTTCCATTGCAAAAAAAATAAATAATTTGACAGTAAAAAATAAACTGTGTGTAGTCCCATCTTCCCTGCCCTACAAGCACTCAGGGAATCTAATTTAAAAAGCATTTCAGCGAAAAAGAAACCTTGATTTATATTCAGTCTGGCCTCTTCTGTTAAAATAAAAAAGTTCAGGCCGATCTACCAACCCTTTTTTGTTGTTGCCATGTTACGGTAACCACAACTATTATTTCCTTGGCCTAAAGCAGGCAGCAACATACCTGCACATTCTCCACACAAGTGGTGGTGACCCAGACTGCCTCAAGCTGCTGGGAATAGGTTTCCTGCTTTGCTCGGATGTCCTCCTCTGCCCCCAGTAGGTGTTTCCTTGCCCGGTAGTAGTTAAGCAGGATCTCATAGAACTCATGATTCTCCTTCTTGTTCTCATGCTGTGGTAGGAAAAAAAAGGTTAGTTTGACGTTCAAAGCTTGTTCCCTTGCCTGGCAGTGACAAGGATGGGTGTGGTGTGGTGCCTCTGTCTGTAGAACAGGTTTGGCTGCATTTGGGAACTGATGCACTGACATGTGGGTGATGGTGGAAAAAAGAAAGACAATTCAGCCAAGCTATTTTATACCATCATGACTTGACATACAAGGTATAGTGAATATTGTATTAAACACATTTAAGAAGACCTGAGATAAGAAAATCTAACACATTGTAAGCCAAACCAAAAAAGTATTATCACAAAAAAGCTAATAGGTTGATTTAATCTGTGCCAAAACAACAATCACAGGTCATTAACTCAAAAATAATGTAGATGAACATTCTATTCCAGTGTAATGAAAATTATGTTTCCCTTTTGAAGGAGAGGCATATGATGACACAAAATATATTTTACTTTTTCCTCCTTAGTGTGCAAACGTGCACACAAGTAAGAGCATATACATTCATTTCAACAGTCATGTCACACTTATGAAAGAAACAACAAGTCTTACCACAACAAACTCGTCAATGAGTTGGGTGTTCTTGACCAGCATGGGGTTGTAGTAGAGGGACTCTAGCTGCTGTTGGGTCATGGGCTGGTACACACTCTCCTTCTTTGCCTCCCTCTCAGCAGACAACTCGGCCAGCTTGGGGTACATGCTGCGGTGCTGGGGAGCCTTGGTCACCTCCAGGGAAGCCCAGGCCAGTCTGGAATCCACGGTCCTTGCCTGTGGTTTGACTTGCTCTGGGGACTTGGTGTCCTCCCTGGCCAAGTCTGTCATCACCTGAAGCTGAGACTTTTCACCATGGCTCACTTCTGCTGGTGGAGCTGAGGCAGGAGTTTGCTCCGCAGCTTTTGGTTTGGACAGAGTCGTTGCTTCTGAAAGACCAGATTCAATGTCTCCTGGAGATGTTTGGGCACCGAGCCTGGCAGAGGCTAGGTGTTTGGTGTCTGGAACTCCGACACTGGTGTCTGGCACCTGTGCTTTTGTGTCTGGGACAAGAGTTTTGGTGTCAGGCACTGCTTTGTGGCAGTCAGGTACAAGCGTGTGAGTGTCTGGCACATTCTGAGATGTGTCGGGCACCAACACTTTTGTATCAGGCACCAGTTCTGCAGTGCTCTGTGGCGGGGTCTGTACAACTTCTGCTGTGGGCAGCAGTTGAGATTTATCTGAATGGCACACCTCATCACCCACGGTCTCAGCATCAGTCTTGCTCATTGCATCAGCATTAACACTTTCAGTGGAAACAGACGTCTCACCTGAATCTTTCACATCAAGTTTAGCCAAGTGTGTTGCAAGGGATGGTTCAGCAGGTACGTCTCCACACTCATTCTTCTCACCAGTCAGTGACACATGGTCATCTTTTGCAACAGCAGTGGCAGTTTCTTTTGGTGCACTCTGCATCTCCTCTGCTGGTGCCTTGGCACTGTCTTTTGCTGAACTCTTTGTCTGCACATCTCCTGCAGAATCCCTGGTTTTGGGAGCAAGTTCTGCCAGCAGAGTCTTGGGGTCCAGTTCAGCAGAGGGAGGCTCAAGTTCACTCCCCCCCTCCTCCTCCTGGGAGAGAGGGGTGGCAGAGACATCTGGTTCTCTGCTCCTTGGCTTCTTCTCCTTTGCCTGCAAGCATCAGAGTTGGCACTGAGAGAGGAAGGGACACACACACAAATTGTTTGTTTGCAGTCACCTGACCAACCCTTGATTTTGCTGTTGATCCTATGCTTTTTTTTTTACACACACACACACACACACACACACACACACACACACACACACACACACACACACACACACACACACAGAGCGTACACCTAAATTTGTAAATTCTTCACTAGAAAGTAGAATCCTTAACTTTCTGGCTCCAGAAAGTAAACCAAGATTTATCATGTCTTTCATTTTGAGACTAAGTTTTTCTCCAACATTTCTCTGAATTAAAACAAGAACGCAAAGCTTCTACCTACCTACCTATCTTTTTTATTGTTGTTGCCACTTTACCTGAAACAAACTACTAGTACTGTTGACTACTAGTATAATGTAATGTAGTGTGATCATGGCAAGTATAGTATGTGTGGTTTGTGATGTGGTGTGGTGTCATGTGTGCTGTGGCATGGTGCAGTGTATTTGGTACGGTTTGGTATGGTGTGACATGATGCAAGGCTGTGAAGTGCAGAGCAAAGTGCAGTCTAGTGACAAGACAGTGATGTGGGTCTGGGGTGATGTGGCACAGTGTAGTGCCCTGTAGTGTCACACGTGGTGTGATATGGCTCAGAGTGCTGAATATTGTAGTGACAGATTGTGGCATGTACTGATGTAGTCCTGTGTAGTGAAGTGAGAGGGTGGGCACATATGCAATGCGTTGATTCATCCAATATTAAACTCTTCAGTGTCACAAACTCTCCATTTCCCCATCCCCTGCAGACATGTATAGGCCTATATGTAAAATGCACAATCATAAAAGTATGTAGAGTGTTTTTCAAGCAAAATGTAAAACTGCACATCAGCATAATTCTAAGTTCATTATGCACTGAAACATATTTCCAAAGTAGGACAGCTGGGTTTTTTTATAACCCATTTAACAGCTTATACTAATATTTAAAGTAAAAGTGAAAGTGTGAATCACTGCATTGCCAAGTGATAGATAAGCATATGTCCCTCTCCAGTACAAATAACTACAATGCACTCACATGTATCTTGGGATATTATTTCAGTGAGATGTACAGAGACTAGACAGACTTGATCCAAGAAGAGTCTCTGTCAGGGGCAAAATATTTGCATACAGCAAGTAATGTCTCAGCTCAACACATGGCCAAAACCACTCATTGTGTGCCTTGTCTAGCATATACATACATCTAAGAGTGATATAAGAACCTCCCTCACACACACACACACACACACACACACACACACACACACACACACACACACACACACACACACACACACACACACATACACAGACACACCCAACACACACAACACACACAGACACACACATGCAACTGCAGAAGAAAGAAAAACCTAACAGCCAACATTCACCCATACAAGACACATTATGTTCACAGTCAATAGCTAATGACAGCAGAGAAATTGAAATAGGATACATAGACAGCTAAGCATAAACAACATCTCCACTTCTGGGAGAGCATTTTAATCCAATATCAGGGATTAAAAAACCCACAAGATCAGTGTCTTAATCCTTAAGGTCCTGAAAGCCATTCATGTGCTTTATTCCCCGGTCCTGTAAGGATTATGCAATTTGTAGGAAAAAAATCAGTCAAGTAACAGCCACTTGGGGTGGGCGGCTATGGGCGGTACAGTATTGAGCAGAGTGGGCAGTAATGGGTGGTACAGGATCTTAAGAGATAACAACTAGATTACTCTTGCAATACACTAATTACTGAGTCAAAACTTGTCTCTACAAGCATGTCATTATCAGAAGAGCAAATTTTGATAACCCGTCAGCTCACAAGAATGTCCACCCAGCACTGCTCAGAATCTCAGGTCTCCACTCCTAGGACTAAGATTGTTATGTGCAGATTACCCAAAGTTGTGTCATTAGTTGGTCACTTGGTCAATATTACTAAAACAGCTATTAATGTATACAGTGTGTACGATGTGCAAATGATCAACTGCAGTTAGCATGCACATCTTCAGGCTGCTTGGTTCAATAGTCATGATATAATGGGCATCTTTGTGACTTTGGTCTTGGGTCTCCGGTGCATTCCAGTTGTGCAGTCAGTAAGACTGAAATGCGCAACCCTTTGAAGAGGTCACCCCACACTACCAGCCCTTTCATAGAACATTTCCCAGTCTGGGCAAAATAGCTCAAGAGATAGAAAACAACAACAACAAATGTTAATATTTTGACCACCACTATACCATATTTCTATCACTGCTAAATTGGGCCAAAATAAACATGTATCACTATCAGGTCATTACATAATTCACCATGACAAGTTAATGACTTCAACTTCAAGGACAAACATGTTAAAGAAAATGCCAACTTTCATTCAGGCACTTAAGTCTCCAGTGCCCTATTGCATGTCCAGCTAAAAAGTATTACCGGTACCAACAACAAATAATAATAATAATGATGATGATGATAATGATGATGATGATGATGATGATGATGATGATGATGATGATGATGATGATGATGATGATGATGATGATGATGATGATGATGATGATGATGATGATGATGATGATGATGATGATGATGATGATGATGATGATGATGATAATAATAATAATAATAATAATAACAAATTGATCTGGGAAGGTGGAGGTAGTGGTTGGGGATGGGTTGAAAGAGAGGGTGGGGGTGGGAGATAGGGGGCAGATAATAACATTCCAAGGCTAAATATCCATTGATGAAAACAATGACTTGAATTCACATGAATTTTTTTTTCTTTAAAGAGCAATAGCCTGATATTATATAAATATGCCATGTCTGTTGGCAATAAAAAGGCAAAACTTTACACAATGACCTCTGACTATAATGAATCAGACTCCAAGTTATGAAGACTTTCCAACTTGTCAAAGATCGCTGAACATTTTGACAAAGGTGATGGTGGTGGTGGTGGTGGTGGTGGTGGTGGTGGTGGTGGTGGTGGTGGTGGTGGTGGTGGTGGTGGCGGCAGCTGCAATGATGATGATGATGATGATGATGATGATGATGATGATGATGATGATGATGACAGTGGTCGTACCTAGTACAAGTCTCCGTGAGAGTTCATGCTTTATGTGCACTAAATAGATGATAATATAGACACTTCTCCCTTCAGGCCGCTGATGCAAGAGAGATGGGTTCTCAAACCTTTTTTAGCAAACATTCTCTAACCTTGACTACTATTATTCCCATAAATATAAAATTTAAGACATGTCGGAAATGATCCGAATTGAACTTGAAGTTAAAATTATTCCATCAGTAGTGGTACAAGCTACATGAAGCATTTGCTATTTTGTCAGTTTGTACTGAGTTCATCCCATCCAGGTGTTGTCATCCATGGATCCTCAAATACTAAATACATGGCGTACATAAGGAATGGGAAATGGAACATACAATGCACGACGTTGCACACTGCTGTGTCTCGAATTTTAAAAAACTTGAACAGACCTTGTAGCAGAACTCCTATGGTGGGCACATATTCGTTACGTGTATGATGAATAACCCTTCTTCCGAATAGTTAGGACAAACACTGTACTAAAAAATAAACAAACAACAACCAATCAGCACTGTGTGTGTAGTCAACACGCACACTGTGAATGAATTCTGTGCGGTTGCTGGCATAGAGTGATAGACATGAAACTGATGAAAGGACAGCAGACTGATCGACTTACTGACTCACGGACATTTCTAGCAAGTCGAACAAGCTAAATAAAAGTAGGTTCTCAGGCAAAATCCATGATCATTCATTTCATTCAATATGCCTGATGTTCTGATGTCTGAAAGTATAGGACGTTTAATGCAAACGAAAGACATACAGGTTTTGCGACGCATAACTATTGTTTACTAATACGATTTCATTTAACCCCAACAGCCGAGCAGGCCTGTGAAAATCGTGATCTCGGTGATGCGCAATCGTAACGGTTGTGGCGCGGACACAGCTTCACCAGATGTACAACACTTCACAAGCAATATAAGCATAAAGAACGCTGTCAAAGATCTTCACAAAATCTTCCTCAGTGGATGAATATGCTGCTATTTTTACTTGATTACCTTCGTCTTGCGAGGTTTTTCACGCACAGCTTCTGCCATGACTGGTTTGTTTTGATCATATGATGGCAGGGGAAGGAACTCTGGTCACAAATGACAAGTCAGAACAGTAACCTCCCTTGAACCCTTCTGAAAATGTCTGGGAAAGGTGCAACAACACTCCAAGTCTAAATTTCGTTTAGAACGACAAGGCTCCTCACCAACATTTAAAGGACTGAGCAGCTGAAGATTTATTCTCTTTTCTTCTTTTTTTTTTGCGTTAAAGCTAGACCCATTTAGAGAGTTTTTTTTCTTCGTTAGTTTATCATTTTCTTATCAACTGATCTTAAAATCAGTAGCACCACGAGAAGTAGATATACATGTATGCTTTTTGTTAAACGCATTAATCGCGC
>JAWQFJ010023404.1:7500-19810 GCA_034096865.1 Theodoxus fluviatilis | reverse complement strand
TTGAGTACACAAGCCCAGGGTGGCACTGAGTACACAAGCACTCACGTGTGTACGTATGAGTCTGTGTAGTTTATTTCTGACTTGATCTCGCAAAACCAGGGTTAAATCGCCGAGATATTTTTGCTGTATGGCTAAGAAAGAGTTGTCAGGGTTTACCTTAAAGGAAGATATTTAGTCAATTTCCAATACTTAAAACATTTATTTATCACAGATTGTTAGGACTTTCATGGATTCAGCTTAGAAATAAAATTTAAAACTGTATTTCTTTGGTCACTGTGTAAGTTGCCTCGATTGTTCTACATACATTATGCTCAATTTCAAAGGTTTTTTTTTCTTCTCGAATGTGGTTTTTCCGGATTTATAATGTATAATTTGTCAAAAAGTTGGCATATTTCAAGATACTGTAACCAATTTAGTATCGATGTAAAGGAATTTCAGTTAACTTTCCAGCTATATGTCATTTTCAATACCATAAAAATTAGCACAACCCTAATTGTCCATGTTTTGTTGCCTGACCGTCTGTTTGGTAGGCCTGCCACTCAGGTTGTCTGATTGCATGCCTGTTTTCCTGCTACTTGTTGCCTTTCCAAATATCTTACCACGTGCTCATCCTCTTTCCTGCTTGCCTCTGTGTATGGGTCTGAGTCTATGTCTGCGCCTTTATGGTCTGCTTGCCTACCTACCTCCCCCCTGTGGGTTGGGGGGTGAGAATTGACCCACCGAGTCTCCTAACGCGTGTTGTACGTGGCGAATAACTAGGAAAATCGTGACTTGCCTTGCTCTTATTCTAAACAAGACTGAAAATGTTCGTGATGAGTGGCCTCCAATAGCCTACATCCTGCCTACCTGGCTTTCTGTCGATTTGATTATCTGTCAGTATGCATGTGTGCATGTGTATGTCCGGGCTTGCGTACATGTCTGTATGTCGTATATGAGTGTGTGCGCATGTGCATTTGTATGTGTCTCTCACTCTATATCAGTCTCTTTCTCTCAGTCTATCCCTCAGTCTCTCTCTGTCTTTCTCTCTCTCTCAGTCTCTCTCTCTCTTAGTCTCTCTCTGTGTCTCTCTCTCAGTCTCTCTCTCTCAGTCTATCTCTCTCAGTCTCTCTCTGTGTCTTTCTCTCTCTCTGTCTGTCTCTCTCTCTCAGTCTCTCCCTCTCTTTCAGTTTCTCAGTCTCTCTCTCTCAGTCTCTCTCTCTCAGTCTTTCTCTCTCTCTCACAGTCTCTCTCTCAGTCTCTTTCTCTCTGTGTGTCTCTCTCTCAGTCTCTCTCTCACAGTCTCTCTTTCTCTCAGTCTTTCTCTCAGTCTCTCTCTCAGTTTCTCTCTCTCAGTCTCTCTCTCTCTCTCTCAGTCGCCCTCTCTCTCAGTCTCTCTCTCTGTCTCTCTCTCAGTCTCTCTCTTTCAGTCTCTCTCTCAATCTCTGTCTCTCTCTCAGTCTCTGTCTCTCTCTCTCAGTCGCTCTCTCTCTCAGACTCTCTCTCTCAGACTCTCTCTCTCTCAGTCTCTCTCTCTCAGTCTCTCTCTCAGTCTCTCTCTTTCTCTCTCTCTCTTTCTCTCTCTCTCAGTCTCTCTCTCTATCAGTCTCTCTCTCTCTCTCTCTCTCTCTCTCTCTCTTTCTCTCTCTTTCTCCCCATGTCAGCCAGATATTCCAATGGAGGTATGGGAAACCATTTCAACAATCTCCTACAAAATGTCAGTCACCAGTTGATGGGCGTTAGTAAAGGTACCAATAATCACGTTATCATTATATATGATATTCTTGATGCAGCATTAACAGAAGAAGTAAAATGGGAAATACATAAATAAAAATCTGGGAAGTTGGCTTGTCTTGATGGCATTCCTGGTGAATGCCTGAAATTATCAAGCGCTTACAAAACACCCTTCTTGGTCACGTTTTTAAAATAAACTATGAATATCCATATTTTCATGAAGACTGGGGAAAATCAATCATCATTCCACTATATAAATCCGGAGACAAGTTAGACTCCCAAAAATTTAGAAGTATATCCTTATTGAGCATTGTCAGTAAAGTCTTTACCTCTCTTCTGACAAAACGTCTCCAAGACTGGGCTGAAGAGAGAAATAAGATATGTCCCGAGCATGCAGGTTTTAGTTCTGAGCATTCCACGATTGACCATGTGCTTACACTCCATGCCATAGCGACGAAAAATTTGTACGGAGTCGGTCGCGGAAAGCTCTATGTTGCATTTGTGGACTTTAGCAAGGCATTTGATTCTGTTAACAGGTCTTGTTTGTGGAGTGTCTTACAAAACATCGGGCTTTCGTAAAAAATGATTCAAATGCTCAAAGCAATATATGCTCAAGTACAGGCATATGTAAGATGGAACTCGTCCATCTCGGATTTCTTTGACTGCCCTGTTGGAGCAAGGCAGGGGGCATTGGAGAGTCCAACAATTTTTTCTCTACTAATCACGGCGATTGCCGACCAAGTCCGTGCAAGAGGAAAACATGGAGTGCAGCTATTGCCAGGAATGCCTGAGCTGTTCTTTCTTATCTTTGCTAACGATATCGTTTTACTATCAACCACACCTGTAGGCCTACAAAGCCAAATTGATAACTCGGCTCAAACATCAGAAAATTTTGGATTACACATAAACACAAGGAAAACAAAAGTATCGGTGTTTCGTCGTGGTGGATGTTTGGAAAGGGGTGATATGGTTCCTTGGTAGTACTGAGCTAGAGACTGTCAATAAGTACAAATACCTTGGCAATGCGTTTTACCACCAAACTATCGGCAACAGTAGCTCTAGATGATCAGAGTACAAACTCATAACGAAAGGTAGCCCATCTGTTGAAAGTAATGTGGAAGCTCCGTATTATAATATGTCGGTATACTTTCGTTTGTTCGATGCACAGGTACTACCTGCACTACTGTATGCATCAGAAATATGGGGTCTGCAAAGATAGGACAGTACTGAGAAAGCTCACCTCTTTGTTACTACGATGTGCAGAAACCAACGTTCAAGCTGTCCAGCAACACTAAATTGCGTGGAAACTCGCTGAAACTCCATAAAGACAGCTTTCGGCTGAACATCAGGAAGAACTTCTTCTCACAACGTATCATCAAAACCTGGAATAACCTACCAGATGCAGTTGTCACAGCTGCCTCAGTCCATGACTTCAAAGTTGCACTCGACGAACACTGGAAAGATCTCCCCACCCTCTACACACCAGAATGCCAAACTATGCAATAGATCTAGTAGTTAGCCCGCCACGCATTGCAGCAAAGTTAGTTTATCACATGGAACGTCGAACAGGCCTCACAAAAGGCCTCAAACGTCGTAAAAGTCAAGTCAAAAAGAGTTTTGAATCTTGACATTAGAACACCCAACAACATGGTATATGGAGAGCTACGGAGATACCCACTTGTTGTTAACTCTACTATTAAAGCTATCAAGTATTGGCTAAGACTCGTCAAATTACCGATCACCAGGCTTCCAAAGCAAGCTTATCTCACGCTCGCAAATATGATGGTGCCACCCAAATTAAACTGGACAAAGGTGATTGAAAGCCGACTGTGTGAACTAGGATATGGTTACGTATGGATCAACAAAGGTGTCGCAAACGAACAAGGCTTTGTACATAGCATTAAGCAAAGACTACGAGATTGTTATCAACAAGAATGGCACAATAAAATGGAGAGCGAAAGATTTCAAATGTTCAGCAAATGTTTGAACCAGAATAATATATAGATTACATTAATATAAGAAAATTTAGAGACCCCTTTGTCCGATTCAGATGCAACATAAATGAGCTTTCAGTCAATAAAAGATATGCAGTAACGCAAAGAGACGAAATGTGCTGTCCATCATGCAACAACGCCCTTGAAAACGAGGAAAATGTCTTACTGTTTTGTCATAAAGTGGAAGTATCTCGAGGAATATTTACCAAGAACAACGAGGATAGGTTACCTCTATTTCATTGAAGACACGTTCACTAAAATAACTCGACAAGTGGCGATGTACATGTACTATGCTTTTCAGAGGCGAAGCCAATTATCACTGCCGTTTCCTTAGACAAGATTGTCGAGAATCGAGGTACCGTCTGTTAAAAACCTGTTTTGAAAATTGCTCTTTGAGGTACCATATTGTACACATGCTGGATGAGCCCTTGCTATGGGCCGTAGGCCTGACACAATAAAGTCTGAAGTCTAAAGTCTAAAGTCTCTCTCTTTTTCAAGCAAAAATCAAGCATGCACAAGAAGAGTAGTTAGTACTAGACCAGCCTTAATTAATGAATGGTAAAGTTTATCTTCAGTTCCACTTGGGTGACTTATCTCATGTGTCTATCGAAAGACGCTCTCCGAATGTTCGTCGATGAAACAAGGCTCATATAACATGAGTTTACTGACTTTCAGTCCAGAATTTGCAGGGGAAGGTAGAGGTTCACAGTTACCCCTGAAGGGGTAGCGGCGACAGCAGCATTGGTGGGAACTTGTCTCTAGTCGCACCAGAAGGGGTGACGACCGCAGTGTTGATGGGTAGTGGCGACAGCAGCGTTGGTGGGAACTTGTCTTTAGTAGCAGCAGAAGGGGTGACGACAGCAGCGTTGATGGGGACTTGTCTCCGTTTGTAGCAAACGGGTTTACGACAACAGCGTTGATGGACAGGCACCTCTGAGACGAGTTGGAGGGAATACTCTGTCTCAGCAGGGACTTCGGGGCGAGCCTTGTGCTCTGCTTGCATGGTCAGTCCGAAGTGAAGAGGACGACGGTTCTCGTTGCTTTTCATGAACCTCAATGCTGAGGGAGAGGGCCACTCATGTCGTGACACGCCGTGGTGACCTGTTGACTCCACCCACATTTTGGGAGGCAGCTGCAGTCTCAAACTAACTTGTTGTTGAATTTCCCATAATTAACTATTCCCTGGGGGACTAATGTTCTAGTGTCTCCAACAGGACTCTGACAGGACGCTTCCCTAATGCCTGACACGCCATGCTGGCTGCACCTGCATTGGGATCTCTAGATAACAATAGCTGCCTTCTCTATTCCTTCCCTTCCAGTGACCCTAACTTCAAAGTGGCTTTGTTCACAGATGGGCCTGGATAACAATCGCTGCCCTCTCTATTCATTCCCTTGATCCGCTTGGCTGAACTCACAGATGCGGGACCATCACAGTAAGCATTTTCAGAATGTTTTTTGTCATTGAAGAAGACAGGTGTAATCAATCCAAATAGAGTAGTCATAGATATGGACGAATGCACTCTAAACTCTGAAATTACTGAGACTGAAATATCAGAGGCTGTCAGACACCTCAAGGCTAAAAAATATCCTGGTATTGATGGCATAATGAGTGAAATGCTAGAATGCTCTCTTTCAAAACTCAAGCCATACATTTTGAAGCTGTTCAATGCAATTTTTGAACATGGTGTGTTCCCTGCTGTGTGGTTGGTCCCATTCCTTAATTGTGCCTATACATAAGAAAGGTTCCTTCATTGACCCTGATAATTATAGAGGGATCTCTCTCACCAGTATCCTGAGCAAAGTATTCCTTCATATTTTGAATGTAACTTGTAAGAATCCAGGCTTGGGCAGATGAAAATGATATCATTGGTGAGGAGCAAGCTGGATGCAGGAGAGGCTATTGAAGAAGTGATACTATTATTTTAATATTATACAGTGTCATACAGCGGTACCTTAGCAGACACAAGAAAATGTATGTGTTGTTTGTTGACTTCAAAAAAGCTTTTGACACTGTGAATAGACATGCTCTCTGGGACATTTTGGTAAATGCTTCAGATTCTGAAAGCAAATTTGTAGCAATGTAAAATGCAGTATCAGATGCCATGGCCAGGCATATGGTGGCTTTGAATTTTCCTGGGTGCTGAAACATGGCTATAAATTGTCTCCTCTACTATTTTCATACTTGGTTTCATACTTCAGTGGTAAAATAATTAGGAATGGAAAGCATGGTGTCCAGTTAGAGCCCAATGGAGTTGAATTGTTTGTACTGCTCTTTGTTGATGACATTGTGCTAATGTCTGATACAGTGCCTGGCCTACAGAAACAAATTAATAATTCAAAGGAGGCATCAGAGAGGCTTGGCCCTCTTGTTAACACAGAGAAAACAAAAGTTGTTGTTTTCAGGAATGGTGATTATACAACAGCACATGAGAGGTGGATGTTAGGTGATGCCAAACTAGAAATTGTCTCACCTTGTCAAACAGGTTGTGCACAAACACTATATTGTCTGGGATAGTTGCCAGAGCCAAATCTGCCTCTGTACAGGTCATTGAATCCCTAAGAAAACTCACTTGTGTAACTCCTGATATCCTGTACAAAATATTTGATGCACAAATACAGCTAATTCTGTTATATGGCTCACAAATATGGGGCACTAATGACACCAGATGCATTGAAACTGTACATATGCTTGTGATGAAGTGGTTCCTCAGCATAGCAGCTAGAACTCCCTATGTAATGATCTATGTGGAGACAAGTAGCTATCCCTTAAATAACAATGCTGTTCTACGGACTGTAAAGTATTGTTTGAAACTTCTGAAAATGGATAAGGACAGATATCCATATCAAGTGTATACAACCCAGACACGTGGGAACACTCCGCAGTGAATAGAGCCACCTGGCGCTCCTCCATCTACAAAGGCGCTAAAACATGTGAAGCCAACAGGACCAGCGCCGCAGAAAAGAAGCGACAAGCCCTAAAGGCCCGTTCTATCAACCCTCCTGGAGATGTCCCACTCGTCCCGTGTCCATTTTGTCCCAGAACCTTCCGTGCCAGGATTGGCCTCATCAGCCATCTGCGCACGCACAGACAGAGCCAGTCCCAGAAACCCCCAGATGACTAGAGTGGTCCTCGTCGACTCGACGGACGAACAACAACAACATATGTCAATGTACAAGTCTCTTGACATCAGCGCTCGAACCAATTGGGCTGCAGGTATTAAAATTATTTTGTTGAAATACAACTTTGAGAGAGAATGGGAAAACCAAATGGTTGAAAATGAATCATCATTTATAAAGTTACTCAGAAGCAAAATGACTGATCAGTATGTGAACCAATGGAAAAACTGTATTCATGATAGCGACATATATTCTTATTATAGACTATTTAAACAGATTCATTGTATAAAATCATATCTTTACCTACTGGATAAGAAGGTTTTCCGAGATATTTGGATCCGTTTAACATTTGAACTTTTCTTACATAAGCACATATACAGTGCTCCCAATTATTCAGCTGTCTGTCCTGTGAACATGAAAAACACTTCTTAGTACAATGTCCAGCCATGTATGATTTAAGAGAGAAATACATTTTATCATGCATACAGAGTGATATCACGGATCCCATTACATATCTTCTGTCAGCATGTGATGTAACCACTGTAAGAAATGTGGCGATGCATTTATACAATGCATTCCGACAAAGAGCAGAGGCTGACACTATCTCTCTTAATTACAGGAATGATTTTGATCCTTGTTAATGTTAGTGTTTACCAGATGCTCAGTCGTATCGATCGTTCTTACTTGTCCATTATTACTTTGCTTTAGGGAAGTGATGTATTTGAAAAATTGTATACCCTGTAACATTTGTACTTTGCAATGGGCCATAGGCCCCGCAATTAAGCTGTTCTCTCTCTCTCTCTCTCTCTCTCTTTTATTTCTATCTCTGTCAATCTATCTATATCTCTGTATCTGTCTTTGTTTCTGTCTCTTTCTGTCAGTCTTTCTCTTTGTCATTCTCTTTCTCTGTCATTCTCTCTCTCTCTCTCTCTCTCTGTCAGTCTCTCTGTCAGTCTCTGTCTGCCTGTCTCTCTCTGTCTCTCTCTCTCTCTTTCTCTCTCTCAAGCTCCCTCCCTCCCCCCTCTCTCTCTTTCTCTCTCTCTCTCTCTCTCTCTCTCTCTCTCTCTCTCTCTCAGTCACTGTCTGTGTCAGTCTCTCTGTGTGTCAATCTCTCTCTGTCAGTCTCTGTGTGTCAAGTCTCTCTCTCTCTGTCTCTCTTTCTCTCTCTCTCTCTCTCTCTCTCTCTCTCTCTCTTACACACACACACACACACACGCACGCACGCACGCACACACACACACACAGACACGCGCGCGCGCACGCACGCACACTTTCTCTCTTTCTCTTCCTCCCTCCCTTCCTCCCCCCTTCTCTCTCTCTCTCTCTCTCTCTCTCTCTCTCTCTCTCTCTCTCTCTCTCTCTCTCTCTCTCTCTCTGTCTCTGTCTCTGTTTGTTTCGTCCTCTGAAAACTTCATCTCCCTTCGAATTTAGATTACGACTCCTATCGACAGAACGACTGTGATTAATTAACAGTTTTCGGCACAGCGGGTATTTGACTGGCCAATACAAATCGTCTGCAACTGCAGGAACAAGTGTGACCCACACAACCTGCCAATGTATTGAGGTACCTGTCCAAGCAGAAGCACGGGTGCAAACCAACGCAAACTAATAAATAGTCAACACTTGAACATAGTATTTTCTGACAGAAGAAAGACAGAGAGAGAGAATAAGAAGAAGAGGAAGAGGAGGAGGAGGAGGAGGAGATGGAGGAGGAGATGGAGGAGGAGGAGGAGGAGGAGGAGGAGGAGGAGGAGGAGGAGGAGGAGGAGGAGGAGGAGGAGGAGGAGGAGGAGGAGGAGGAGGAGGAGGAGGAGGAGGAGGAGGAGGAGGAGGAGGAGGAGGAGGAGGAGGAGGAGAAACAAGAAGGGAAGAATGAAAAGACAGAAAGAAAAACAAGAAAAGAATTAAGAAGAATGAAGAAAAAGAAGAAAGAAAGAAAAAAGACATTCGCAAAGACATATCCCAAGGAAACTGGGGGAACGTTGCGAGTGGTGAGAGCGAGGCTCAGGTCAGGAAACCAGAGGACATCGAGAAGTGACTTGTCCAACGTCCAGCCGTGTCTGTCCTCGCCAGCCCATGCTCCAAAAATAGCACGAATCCTACGTCACACGCCCACGTCTGTGACGTCCCGCGCTCCCGACCTCCAGCACACATCTGGGAAGAAATCGATCGGCCGTGTTGGATTGTGTGTACTACGTCACAGCCACCAAGAGTGATAACAAGATAATCAGGCGCTTATTTCATAAATGCAGCAAGTGCAAAGAAAAATAGAATCGAACAACCAAAGAAACAGGTAATCTAGCAAAAACGAGAGAGCGCGCGAACGGGCAGGCACGACCACTCGCACATGCACTTTTTCAAACATACACACCAATTTCGTGCGCATGCATGCACGCACACACGCACATGTGCATACGGGTAAACAGAAACTCACCCGTGTGCACGCTCACACGTTTCTGCAAGCACACTTCTTCAAGATTAATCAGTTGCATGGCGATTTCTACTGCTGTTTCTGTATGTTGTAAATTCATACGTGGATCGAAGGGACTTGTTTCTACGCAATGTGAGGCGGAAACATCCGGTATATAATTTAAGCAGCGGATAATAAAGCAGTAGTCTAACTTTTTAACGCCCCATACTGATCTGCTCTGACTGCAGCTATGCAAGCCTGACCACGCTGAACCTAGCCGAACGTAGTCTAATTAAGTTTAACCTTTACTAATTTATTTAGCCTGGTCAACCTTCTCATGGTACGTGTATAGGTCAGCCTAATATAGCCCAGCCGAGCCTTTCCAGTCCAACCCAATCCAAACCAACTCATACCAACCTCACTTCGTCACACCTCACCTTACCCTGCTTTACTTAACCATTAACTTATTTAACATAACAAAGCTGCCAAACCCTAGATTTCTCTGCTTTACTCTACCCTACGACTTTCTACTCCAGTCCCGCCTTATTTGGTCTAAAATAGCCTAGCCTAGCGTAAACTACTTTTCTGACCTGACCCAACCTAACACAATCCAACACATTCAACCCAACCTAGCATAGCCTAACCTAGCCTCACCAAATATAACGTAATCTTAACGTAACCTAACCTAACGTAACCTAACGTAAGCTAACGTAACCTTACCTCACCTCACTCACCTCACCTCACCTCACCTCACCTCACCTCACCTCACCTCACCTAACCAATCCAATTCAACCCAACCTAGTCCAACTCAACCCAGTTTAGCCCAGCTCATCCTAGCTCAGCTTTGCTTAGCCTAGCCTAGCCTAACCTAGCCTAACCCATCCTAGCCTATTCTAACCTATCCTCTCCTAGCCTAACCTAGCCAAGCCTTGCCTGTTTAGACTAGCTAAGCCTATCCTAATCCAACCTAAACCAATCCTACCCACGCTTTAACGCATCATACGTAAGTTAACTTCTTCTCAACCCCCCAAAACCAAGTGCAACGTTACCTGACGCGGCCTGAAATAATATAGTTTATCCTCACTTAACCTATGCTAATCTTATTTAATCCATCCCAATCTGATTTCATCAAACTGCCACTTTATCTGGCAAGTAATTACTGTTGAAGAGGAAGTTGCATGGATGAATGGGAGAGAGAATGATGCGGAAACTATTTGGGGCAAAGTATTGTAAAATTGTTTCAAAAGAAAGAGAGAGAGAGAGAGAGAGAGAGAGCGTGTGTATGTATGTGTGTGTGTGCGTCCGTGCGTTCGCGCGCGCGCGTACGTGTGTGTAAGGTAATGGTGATGATGTTAATGATGACAGTGATACTATTGATGACGATTTAGAATTTGATGATAATCATGGCCCTTTAAAAATAATATCATTTTGATGTATGTGTTGCAGATCCAATAAGGATGATGACGTTGATAACTATGATGTTGATTTTGGCAAGGATGTAACTTTTACTTGTTTATTGTATTGGTGATTTGTGTGTGTATGTGTGTGTATGTGTGTGCATGTGTGTGCATGTGTGTGTGTGTATGTGTGTGTTTGTGTGTGTATGTGTGTGAGTGTGTGTGTGTATGTGTGTATATGTGTGTGTATGTGTGTGCATGTGTGTGCATGTGTGTGTGTGTGTATGTGTGTGTTTGTGAGTGTATGTGTGTGAGTGTGTGTGTGTATGTGTGTATGTGTGTGTATGTAAGTGTGTGTGTTTGTGTATGCATGTGTGTGTATGTATGTGTGTTTGTATGTGTATATGTATGTGTGTGTATTGAGTGTGTATATATGTGTGTGTATGTGTGTATGTGTTTATGTGTGTATTTGTGTATGTATGTGTGTGTATGTGTGTGTGTACATGTATGTGTGTGTAGTGTGTGTGTGTATGTGTGTGTGTTTGTGTATGTGTGTGTATATGTGTGTATATATTTGTGTGTGTGTGTGCGTGCGTGCGTTCGTGCGTGCGTGCATGTGTGTGCGTGTGCGCGTGCGCGATCGTGTGTGTGTGTATGTGCGCGCGCGAGTGTGTGTGTGTATGCGGCGTGTGTGTCTGTGATTATAGTGGAGATGAAATAAAGCAGAACATGTTGTTGACTATGATGATGACGACGACGACGACGACGACGATGATGGTGATGATGATGGTGATGATGATGATGATTGTGATGATGCTGATGATGATGATGATGATGATGATGATGATGATGATGATGATGATGATGATGATGATGATGATGATGATGATGATGATGATGATGGTGATGATGATGATGATAATGATTTGGGCAATTTTATTTCTTTCTCTCTCTCTCTCACTCTATGTACCCTTTCTCCCATAATTTCTGAAATAAATCCTGTTAGTCAGGTTATTAAACACACACACACACACACACACACACACACACACACACACACACACACACACACACACACACACACACCTCTGTCACTTGATCCAATCTAAGTCGATGCAGTACCAAGCAAGTAAACATTAAAAAAAACTTTTAACCGCAATCAGTTTTAATTACTTCAATAAATGTCTTATAATATACAAAAAATTACGAACAGTTTCCTTGCCCATAAATGTTTATAAAGCAAAAAACACCAAGACATTTAACATCATAAACATAAAAGCAGACCTACCGCAATCAACTTTCAGAGTGCTACAGAGGCTGCCGCCGCTGAACACTCCCATCATCAGCTGGAGCGCGGCCACAAGCAGCGCCAGACTCCACACAGGAGTGTCCACTAGTTGCTGGTGCCTGCCTGTGTGGGCGCCTGCTGGACTGCCACATCCACAGCCAGGCAGCTTCAGCGCCAGCGGTCTTCTGTAGCTGCCGTGTAGCTATGTAGCTGCCGTGTAGCTGCCGTGTAGCTGCCGTGTAGCTGCCGTGTAGCTGCCCTGTAGCTGCCCTGTAGCTGCTCTGTCACCTTTGGAGAGGCCCTGGACCCTGCCTGCCCCCAGGCACTGCAGAAAGCGAATGGCAGAGTGCCCAACAAAGCCCCTGCAGCCAGCCTCGACTGGGAATCCCTTGCA
>JAWQFJ010023404.1:0-2500 GCA_034096865.1 Theodoxus fluviatilis | reverse complement strand
GTGATAGAGATGAAAATAACAGACAAGGAAATGAGGAGCATGACGGAAATGTTACTACCTGGACCAGGTATCTTTACATAAGGGTCACAGCATTTGACCTTGCAACATGGCAGGCACCCGCATTTTGACCCAAAGATGAACTCTGCTGACAGAATGACAACGGATGAAGCAGTGACATGTGTTTAGTGAATTTACACCATATTCCACGGAAACATAGGTCAGAGGTACTGTTGTGAAATGGGGC
Source organism: Theodoxus fluviatilis (assembly GCA_034096865.1). Classification (NCBI taxonomy): domain Eukaryota; kingdom Metazoa; phylum Mollusca; class Gastropoda; order Cycloneritida; family Neritidae; genus Theodoxus; species Theodoxus fluviatilis. The sequence goes on along the minus strand of JAWQFJ010023404.1, from coordinate 2,256 downwards.
TAATGTATTGTTCTTTTCTTGCCGTCTATTCTGCCTTTATCTTCCTCGACTGGAAATGGGCAGAGTGCGGCAGATACATTAGGAATGCTCTGTTTCCGACTACCGCAATTTGATAAAATATTGCCAATTTTTGGTGCATGCATCTTAATGAAAATTACTAATATTTTGCAGCGCATAACTACAACTATAAGTGATGATATTTGTATCAGGGTTTCTTCTCCCTAAACTATGCTAGCCAGACTTTGAGCCGGACTTAGACCAATACATGACTTTGCTAACATATGGAATCTTGGTTCCGCACAAATTGCTTGTTTCATTTTTGCTCCACATATGTAGCAAGCAATATATTGGATTTTGATTTATCAAGTGGATGATGGGTTATATATTTGTGATCTGGCATGTTAACAAAGTTATCTCCGCAATGGCACTAGCACTTGCAACAACTTTGATGAACCAAAAAAGGGATTGATTTTCTTTTAAAGCAAGTTGTTGACATCAATATCACATAAAATAGTTTGTCACATCTATTGATTCGTGTAAAGATCATACAAATGGTAAACACTCTCTAAAATTAAATAATGACGATCAGATAACTGAGTTTTCGGCAATATGGGCATTTGGACTGACATAAAGACTGTCTTGTTTCAAATCTTGTTCTGTATAATTTTAATATATTTTATTTTCCATATTTTTTCTATATATTAAAAATAAGAGTATGCAATCCTTTTTGAAAACCTTTACCCCATTAAAAATTATGAAATTCGTCCCCATCAGTTCATTGCAGTGGCCAGTTAAAGGGAGGTGACTCTGTCGAGAATATTTGATTCGTCGTTGGGCCAAGGCCAAGTCGAGGTGCAGACGCAAAAAGTTACATCGATACATCACTCTCTTTTTTTAATAACGGGGGGGGGATTCTTACTTAAATGGGAATTTTTAAGACTGAGTCGTGAATTCTTAATACATCTTTTTAAAAACTGCACTGAGTAGGGGAAAGCGGGGCATTAGCCTTTTTAATATCGCCAATTATTCTGTTCTGTAAAAAGATACATCAAATTAAACGGAATAAACAAATTGAGAACAATAATATCCAATGAAACATACTGACTTTCGTCTGTAAACTCGAAACTAAATGTTTAAATGTTTTTTTAATTTCTTACAGTGAACTTCATGCTCTCGGGGCATTAAGCCCCAGGGGGACGAGGCATTAGACCCGAACAAAATACGTATTTTGGTAAGTTTTATCCCATCTAAAACGTGTAAAATAACTTACAAATGCATAGAATCACACGGGAGGAAAACAAAATCATAATTTCAATTTTACAGCAAATGTTTCTGCCAGTGCACAGAAGCAAGGTCCAAAATGACATGATGTAGCCCCTATGCCCTATTGGCAGCCTCCGACAGCACAAAGCAACACAGCAAGCTGCATGTGATACCATTCATCAAACAAAGTGTATGGTTTCCATGTATTTCTTCTGATTTGTGGCTATACTTATTGCAGAAACAGCTGTTTTCTAGACATAACGCTACAGAATCAGGTACAGAAAACTGAAGGGAAACAGGCACCAATAGTCTTTTACTGACATTTTCAGGATAATTGTATGGAGCAGAAAAAAGAAACACTTGCTAATTTAGAGTAGAGATGTGTATGTATTTCATCAGTCCTATTTGGTCTTGTTGAATTTAACACTTTTCATTTTAGAAACAAAACGCTAAAATGTGGGGCATTAAGCCCCACTCATGGGCTTTGCCTTTCTCATTCAATATTTAAAGTGTCAGAAAGTTTTAACTGTCAGTGCTGAAATATCATCAAACGTATCATAATGCACAAACTTCAATGAAATATTTCATAGAGGAATCAAAAACGTCACCGAAAAAGCCATAGTTCCTCTTCAATTATCTGCACAAATTTCTCTCCGAAGCAGTAGGCCTACATAATACACATAGTATAACACGAAAAATCATGAAATTAATGCATGTGTGCTTGCCTTGGTGGTTTAGGAAAGCACTGATGCAATTCTATTGTTCCTTTGTTGATCACGAAGTGCACATCAAAATTAGATGTGAGTGAGGTCTAAGAGGCAATTTTTTTCGGATTTTCAACACAGCGGCAAAAGAGTGGTGGTGTAAAAGAAAACTTGCACTGTGACTGATTCATTTCCGGCTGGGTCAAAACTATTTGTCGTTCTCGAGAGAAACTAACTTTGATAAGTTGAAACTCATTTTGGAAATAAAATAACTAAAACTGAAATAATG
>JAWQFJ010023402.1:7500-18053 GCA_034096865.1 Theodoxus fluviatilis | reverse complement strand
AGCTTCGTTTTCGTTTCGTTTCTTTAGCCCGGAAGTGACCTTTGACGTATGACTATTGGAAACACGAAAAGAAACGGATGCAAGAGGCGGCCTATGTCACCCGATTCTCGGAGCGGCCAAGGCCCACCGCAGAACGACCTCATTCGTTTTTGACTGGAAGGGAGGTAACTATTGTACGAAACTCAGCGATTGACCAAAAAGTTCCGCGCCAGCGACGACTTAGGAGAAAGATTTAAAATTTTCCCCCAACCTCCCCTCCTGCCGGATAAGTAGACTGGGAAAGATAGAAGAAGTCATGCTCTTGTCATCAAAACTCTATTGACCAATACTGAACCTGTTTGAGTGTAGAGTGACGCCACAAGCTGTTTTATTTCTGTTTGTTGAGTGCCCTGAACGTGTTGATTACATTTCAGATCAAACTGATACTTGAGTTGTCCTTGAGCTGACAAAGACAGATACACACTCTATTGATCAAAACATAGATCGATAATCATGCACTAAGAAATCAGTGCAACGCCGATTTCAACAAGAAGATCTACACAGTCTACAAATGCTGGATGAGGCCGTTAATAGACTCCACACCTCACAGACCTCGTCAGTGTCTTCCCTCAGACATACATGTATTTTTGAAACGAGGAAGAAGCCAGACGCCCCGATTGAGAAATCCGAACAAAACAGTGAGAGAAGAGATAGGGAAAGAATTTTCCTGTTGTGATGGAGATATTGTTGAAGGGGGGATGGAGGGGAGTGGAGGAGTCGCGGATGGGGCGGATGGGATGGAACCCGGGGGGTTGGGAGTCTAAGGGTGGGGTGAGTCTTGGGGATGGGATGATGCCGGGGGGGGGGGCTGAGGGAGGGTGGTGTGAGGCCGGCCGGGGATGCGGTGAGACCGAGGGGGGGGGGGGTGAGGCCGTGGGGGGGGGGGGGGGTGAGACCGGGGAGGGGTGAGGCCAGGGGGGGGGGGGTGAAGGCCGGGGGGTGGGGGTGAGGCCCAGGGTGGGGTGAGGCTATGGGGATGGGGTTGAGGCAGGGGGGTGGGCAGGGTGAGGGGGAAGGGGGGCAGCGAATGGTTTAGTGTGGAAGTGAGGTTCTCTGAAGAACAAAACTCGTGGCTGATACTCACCACGAACCCCACCCCTCCACACATCTCCACCCCGACGCACATCCCCCACCCCCTCACCAACAACCCCACCCCTCACCACAACCCCACCCCTCACCACAACCCCACCCTCACCACAACCCACCCATCACCACATCCCCCCCCCACCATAACCCCACCCCTACTTTTGAAGTGTAATCTACTGTTCAATGTCCACGCTCGACAAATGGCAGCGAAGCCTTCAAAATAGCTGCCTCAGTACAAGACAATTTATGACCATATTTCAAGTCAAAAAAAAAATACTGGCATGCGACGGCTAAAGATGGATCAAACAAAGATTCTACGCTTTACCTGGGTCAGAATACCATGACAAGCTGCAGAAAAATACTAACGAAATCCAGCTCGTTTTAGGGCCTTCTATTCCGAAATCGTTTTGCTGCAGCTCGTTTCGTTTACCGGTTGACCTTCACCTTGACCCAAAGACGCCTAAAGCGGTGACGTAGTCAGCAACAAATAAAAAGAAACGAAACGAGATGCCTGAAAACGAAGCTCTCGATATCTCCCTAATGTCAAGAGGGATTCGTACGAGTTCAAGAACATCGTTCCTGCATTTGTTTTCACCATCCGTTTGCACGTTGTAGGTGCCATGTTTGAAGACTACACCACCATGATGGATGCCAGTGATGTCACCAGCACGACAGTGACGGGCTCAGCAGCCAGTAACATCGCAGCACGCATCTCTTACGTCTTTGACCTACGAGGCAACGCCGTGGTCCTCAACACAGCCTGCTCTTCCTCCATGGAAGCCATCCACCTGGGATGCCAGGCACTCCGTACAGGTAGGCAGACTCAGTCTCCCCTTTTTGTCTTCTACGTCATTGTTGCCATCGTCGTCATCTCGTAGTTGTCACCTGCTCTTCGCTAGGCTCCTCATGATGCTTGTAGTGCTGTGAACTGTGACAGGAAGGACTATGAATGGTGTGAACTATGTCTGTGCCAACAAGGATGAACATGTGAGAGTGTGTGTGTGGGGGGGGGGGGGGGGGGGGGGAGTGCATGCGTTATGCGTTGATGATCGTGTATGTATGCTGTGTGAGTGTGGTTGTTGATGTGCATGCCTGTCTCTTGTTGGTCTTTCCTGTGATTGTGTTGTGATGCAGGATGAAGAACATGATGGGGGGGGGGGGGGGGGGGGGGGGGCTTGTACATGTGTTATGGTTGAAGATCGGGTATGTGTGATTGCGTGACGATGGTTGTTTGATGTGCATGCTTGTGTCTTTTGTTCCTTCTGTGATTACTTGTTGCGATGTAGAATGTTTCTCTATTAAATTGAATTGCCTATGATGTAGCGCTAAATGTGTCCTATCTTATTGTGTCTTTCTGTTTACTATATCTGATGCGCGTGTTCAGTATGTATATTTACTTGAAGTAACATGGTGTTATTACATTTGTTAGAGTAATAAATTATGATACAATTGCATGCTATCTTATTTTATGGCCTATGATTAGTGTGTGGACTCCATAACTTGAGCGCTGTGATTGAGTTAATTAATGTTGAACTTCTTGTACGTTTCTGTTTTTGTATGTATGTATTATGTTTTTGCCACCGACAAAACAAATTTCCTTGTAACAATGAGGACAATAAAGTATCTTGTATCTTGTATCTTGTATGCTGACGCTGCTACGCATTCTCAACATACTGCTTTGACTCCTGGTGCTCCTATGCAATGCTCTGTCTGCTCTTCAGCATCCCAGTGATACTACTCATAGTTCTTCCACTTCTCCTGTTCTTGATTCTTGGGTCTTTTCCTGCGCCTTCTCTTCCTATCCTGCTCTACTCCGAGCTATGTCTCCTCATCTTCCACTTCTTCCTCATTTGGAATCTCCTGGTCCTCCCCCTTATGCTGCTCCTGCTCCTCCTGCTCCTTCTCCTCCTCCTGCTCCTGCTCTTCCTCCTGCTCCTGCTCTTCCTCCTCCTTCTCCTCCTCCTCGCCTTCGTCCTCCAGCTTCTTCTTTTCATCCTGCTCCTGCTCCTCCTACTCCTGCCTCCTTCTCCTCCCGCTCCTGCTCCTGCCTCCTCCTTCTCCTCCTCCTCCTCCTACTACTACTACTCATTCTAATGCTCCTCTTACTATTGCTTCTCTTACTCTTGCTCCAGCTCATCATCTTCCTCTTGCTCCTCCTTTTCCTCCTATTCCTCTTGCTCTTCTTCCTCCTCATGCACCCCAAACCCCCCCCACACCCCCACCCCCACCCCCACCCACCCCCCACCCCCACCCCCACCCCACCCCCACCCCCACCCCCACCCACCCCCACCCCCCCACCCCCCCCTGTGCATTTTTTGTTTTCCTCTCTTTCCTTGATTGCTTTTTCTTCATGTCGAAGATTTGTTCAAAATTGTTATTCTGTAACTTTTGTAATCCAGGTGATGTGGACATGGCGATTTGTGGTGGGATCAACATCATCCTGTCCCCTGTGGTCAATGTCTTCCTGGGTAAGGCAGGCATGGCCTCCAGGAAGGGGCAGTGCCACGCCTTCTCGGACAACGCCGACGGTTACGCTCGAGGAGAAGGTTGCGGCATCGTCATTCTGAAACGTCGCCCTGACGTAAGAACAACTTCCATTGATATGATTTTGGCCTTTTAGATTGTGTTGAAGTTTAGTGAGTGATCGTGGGATGGCTTAAAAAACAAGGTATTATCTTTTTAAAATGTCGTCATCCACTGATCTGCACATCATATAATCCATACCCTATAACGAAAAGTGCATGCAGTAAACAATCGGAATGAGTTATCTTTTTTGGCATGCAAAGTAGTATTTATTTACAATCTTTATGGTTTGTATGAACATCAGTAATAATAAATTAGCTTTGATAGACTATATACCAAAATTATCTGAGAGTTTCTATCTTTTCATTTCTTCTCTAGGCCGCTGGCGACAGAATCTGGGCAGAAATCTGCACGGGGGTCAATCAAGATGGTCACACCGTCGAGCCGATGACGGCTCCGTCGTCAGATCAACAGAAAGCTCTGTACGCAGAGGTGTTCCACAAATTCCACGTCAGTCCTGCAGATGTGCAAGTCATTGAGGCGCATGGTAAGCATGCCGATTTTCATTTTTGGACAGTATTTGTTGCCATGTGAACTGCAATTAAATCGCAGGCATGGACTATTTTCCAATGAACAGCATGGACAGTTTGTTTGCAATGCTTTCTCTCACCATGACTGTTTCTGATGTGTCAAGGATACAATAATTTCTCAACCATGAATGATAGAATTGGAACCATGAAATGTGTGTCGCATAAAGGTAATGTGCAAGTAAAGGAATTACACAAAGACATCTTTAGTGCACGTGTTCAGGTTGCTTATGTAGTAATGAACTCTGAGAAACCAAATCAGGTAATCTTATGAGATTTTACGTCCTGTATAAACGCAGGAACGGGCACCAAGGCTGGGGATCCAGTCGAAGCCAAGAGCCTGGGCGAATTCTTCAGGCAGCATCCTTCAACGCAGCCCCGCTACATCGGCTCAGTGAAGACCAATGTGGGCCACACGGAGTCCGCTGCTGGGGTTGCCGGAATCATCAAGGTCCTGCTGATGATGCGCTCTGGTCAGATTTATCCATCTCTCCACTCTCAGCCCCTCAATCAAAACCTCCAGCTGTCTGAGAACAATCTCACAGTCCCAACTGACTCTGTCCCATGGACATCTGAAAGAAAAGTTGCAATGGTCAATTCCTTTAGCTTTGGGGGTACGAATGCTATGGCAATCTTGATTTCCCCACAAAAAAATATAAATGCAACAAACAGAATCTGCGGAGAAGGCGGAGAACGGGAGGGGGAGGAGGAAGTAGAGAAGGAGGAGGAAGAAGAGAATGAGGTGAAAGAAGAGGAGGCGAAAGAAGAGAAGGAGGCGAAAGAAGAGAAGGAGGCGAAAGAAGAGGAGGAGGAAGAGAAAGAAGAGAAGGAGTTGGAAGAAGAGAAGGAGGTGAAAGAAGAGAAGGAGGAAGAGAAAGAAGAGAAGGAGGGGGAAGAAGAGAAGGAGTCGATAGAAGAGAAGGAGGAAGAGAAAGAAGAGAAGGAGGTGGAAGAAGAGAAGGAGGCGAAAGAAGAGAAGAAGGAAGAGAAAGAAGAGAAGGAGGTGGAAGAAGAGAAGGAGGTGAAAGAAGAGAAGGAGGAAGAGAAAGAAGAGAAGGAGGCGAAAGAAGAGAAGGAGGAAGAGAAAGAAGAGAAAGAGGTGGAAGAAGAGAAGGAGGCGAAAGAAGAGAAGGAGGAAGAGAAAGAAGAGAAGGAGGCGAAAGAAGAGAAGGAGGAAGAGAAAGAAGAGAAGGAGGTGGAAGAAGAGAAGGAGGAAGAAAAAGAAGAGAAGGAGGTGGAAGAAGAGAAGGAGGCGAAAGAAGAGAAGGAGGAAGAGAAAGAAGAGAAGGAGGTGGAAGAAGAGAAGGAGGTGAAAGAAGAGGAGGCGAAAGAAGAGAAGGAGGAAGAGAAAGAAGAGAAGGAGGTGGAAGAAGAGAAGGAGGTGAAAGAAGAGGAGGCGAAAGAAGAGAAGGAGGAAGAGAAAGAAGAGGAGGTGGAAGAGGAGGAGGAGGAGGAAAAGGAGAACGAAGAAGAAGAAGAAGACAAAGGAGGAGGCAGAGGAAAAGGAGAAAAAAGAAGAGGAGGAGAAAAAGAGGGAGGAGGAGAGAAAGGAATGAAAGTGATAAGAAACAAAAACAAGACACGTTTCTTTGTTGTTCTTTTTTCTGCTCAAACATGGAAGTCTGTAGAGGAAAGTGTCAGGCAATTTTGTAGGGAACAAAAAACATCATCCTGTTCTCTGTCTGATCTATCATTCACCGCATGCATAAAGCGCGATACCTATCTATGTAGAACTGCCGTGGCAGCACGGACGAAGGAAGAACTCCTCACCAATCTGGAGAAAAAACTTGCATCCATGCACGGTCACAACAGCGCTCGGCCTGTGAAGCTCAACTTCGTTTTCTGCGGGATGGGAACCAGCTGGAAAGGGATGGGGCAAGAATTTCTCATGATAGAAGCATTCCGCGACAAAATCTCTGAGATAGATGCAGAGTTGAAGACATATGTCCCATGGTCTCTCAAACTGAGACTTGCAGAAGGCTATGACGTCCCAGATCCGGTCTATGGTCCCATCGCCACGTTTGCATACCAGGTGGCACAGTTTGCCACATGGAGGAGATGGGGACTTCAGCCCCAAGGTATCGTCGGTCAATCTGTAGGCGAAGTTGCGGCCGCTTGCTGTGCTGGCATACTGAACACCAAGGAAGCTGTGAAACTCATTTACTTCAGGACGAAGGCAATCACTTTGGCAAGACAAGATGGTTGCATGATGGCCGTGACCGACTGTAAAGTTCAAGACGTCCACGCGCTTTGCAAGGAAAAGACGGGACAGATCTCTGTGGCCCTGGAGTACAGTCCAGCCGCCTGCGCCATCAGTGGGGACAGAGAGGCAGTGGAGGAAATCAAAACGAAATTGCAAGAAAGTTTCCCCCAGAGCTCATGCAAAATCTTGCCTGTTGGATGCGCCTACCACAGCCACCACATGATGTCATGCCGGGAAGAGCTCCTGCGGAATCTAGAAAGCCTGGAAGCGACGGCACCGACAGATGGTGTTGAAATAGCGTCCACCGTCAGAGGAGACATGGCAATGGATGACGACTTCATGTCAACAGACTATTGGGCGAGAAGCATACAGGATCCAAATCTCTTCTTTCAAGGGCTGCAAGTGTTGCTGAATCCATCCAAACTCAATTTGGTCGTCGAAATAGGACCGAGACCCATTCTCCGGGCACACATCAAGGAATATGAGAAGCTTGGATGTGACATACTCAGATTTTCATCTTCCATGGAAAACAATGAGGCCCAGTGCATGATGCAAACACTGACTGAGCTGTTCGAGCACGGCTTGAATCCCAACTGGCAAGAGGTGATCCATTTCTCAACATCAGCTCTCACTGATCATCCCATGTACCACTTCGACCGAAAGAAGCTGTTTGTACGACCAGCTAGGGCTCGGAAAGAATGCTCTGGAATCTCCATCAAGCCAGGTGACCATCGTCTTCTGAGAAGGATTTCTGGAGGCCCTGACAACAAATTCAAGATATTTTGGGAGAGGGGAATGATGGACACAGTTTTCCAGCACAGAGTCCACGGTGGCATCATTCTGCCTGGTGCCGTCTACCTGGAGCTTGGTCTGGCTGCAGCATGGCTCAGAGATGTCACATCACAGTATCACACCACTGTCAGCATGAAATTTCTTGAGCCGGTGAAACTCGATCCCAAAGTCAACCTTGAGTTGTACGTCGTGATGACTGCCTGCGAGTCAGAGGTGGTAAGCAAATTCCAATGCGAAGTCTTGCAAGGGGAAGTGACCCATGCTGTCGGTGAGATCCTGGTGGGAAAATCCCAAGGCCGAGCCAAGAATTTCGACCTCTCGGCTGCTATGCAACGCTGCTCGACCAAAATTTCACCAGAGGAAAACAAGAAGAGGCTGAAAGACAATGGCTTCAACTACGGACGTGACTGGTGGATACAAGGTGAAACCCTTCACAATGATGAAGAAGCTATCGTGGAGTTGCAGCCTGGCAAACGTATCAGGGAGGAAGCACACGGATTCCTCGTCCACCCAGCCATCTTGGACGCATTGTTTCAAGCAGCACTCCCTCTGTCTGAACGTGGGCTACAACAGAACCTGATCCCAACAGGGGTGGACAAGTGTCGGCTCTTTCGACCAATCCAGGAAGGCAGGTATGCATATGCCCGAAAGGCAGGCCAGGGCGACCACCAGTGGAGTTTTTCATTGTTGTTGCTGTCAGGAAGAGGAGACGTTGTCTTGGATGTCACAAGCTTCAGAGTGCAAGCCATTGGTCGTGTGGGGAAAACGTCACAGTTTTTTACCAAGCTTGTGTGGAGGAAACTCAATGACTGCAAAACACCCGAACAGCCACATGAAGACGTGGAGCATGTTGTGATGATCGGAGATTTTGTGGAAAATCGGAGAAAGGCTCATGTCTTCCTCCTGACCCCATACATCGATGAGGATCGTCAGCTGAAAAGTGCACTTGAATTTAGCAAAAATCATGCACACATTGCAGCCATCTACCTCTACGTATCCAGTGCCGATAACTCAAATTTCGAAGGCAGAGCACTCCAGACTATGGCCCAAGAAACATGCATGACTCTGAGAAACATGTTGCTGAAATTAGCAAGTGAACAGATTGATCTTCCTCTGCTTGTTGTCACCAGACATGCTTGGCCTTCACCAGAAGAGGACAACAAGCATCCTGAAAGTGGATCCGGCATCTGCAGCGCCCCGCTCTGGGGCCTGGTGAGAACTGCTCTTCGTGAAAGTGGCATCCACTCACGAGTACAGTTGGTTGAACTCCAGACAGAGAAAGGAGACATAGATGGCCTGAACATTCTGGCAACTGTCCTGGAGAATTCTGATCTTGTGGATTTCCCAGAAATACTGCTGACGGACAAGAGCGTGTACGTTCACGAAATTTGTCACATGGATGAAACTCCCCCACTCTACCGAAACCATGCCTTTGACGCAAGCTGCAGAGCTGTGGCTCACTTTGATGACCTGAGTCACACAAATGTCCATTTGAGGTATGACTCCTCGGCCCAGTCATCAGCTGAACAAGAACGGAACAAAACTCCAGTCCGAACAGATGGGGCTGCTCGCTTCACGAGTGGTTTCTTCAAGCAGTCCTCTTTCAACGAAGCTTCCAAAATCTCGAGCAACAGTGAAGTATCTGCTATGGAGTTCAAGGGAAGACTTCTCTCAAATCCAAATGAAGAAGTGGTGTGCATTGTTCCACATGCAGCCTCCACCCATTTGGAAGTACCAGAGTCCCGTGCTTTGCCACTGAGACTCATCCCACACTACTGTCCAGGCTTTGCGATGAGGCTGATTCTACTGCACTGGATGAAACACAATGTCAGAGAAAACCAACACATTCTGATTGTAGCCAACAAAGAATCAGATTGCTTTGCAAGACTGCTGGAGACCATGCTACAACCACAAACCAGCTCTGTACAAATCCTCCAAGTGAATGATTTGCACACACAAGATCTCAAGGAAAAAGTGTGCGACTGTGTCGTTTCAATGGTGAAGGTCACTGGGGACGTTGCAGAGGATCTGCTTAATCTGAGAGTCCTTCCAAAAGTTCTCATTGCAGTTGAAACTCTGATCACCGAGAGAGCTGTTCAAACCTTGATTAGGCACAACCCTAATCTTCAGTTTGTTTGTGCAAACCCCAGCTCACTCTACACCCAACGTCTGTCTGATATAAAGGAATGGGCGGAACAAAATCAGGCAGCAGTTGAGAGAGCATGCGCCGCATGGGGAACAAGCAGTGAAAGATGCCGTGCCTCCTCATCTTGTCCCCAGGACGTCTCAGCGCTGTTCACAGTGGAGACCTTTCTCTCAATGGGAGAGAATGCCTCAAGTCTGGAAGTGCGTGCATACGATCCAAAATTGTTCCGGTCAGATGCAGCTTACATTGTAGTTGGGGGCCTCATAGGTCTGGGCTGGGAGTGCGTGCAGTTTCTTGCCAAGCATGGCGCTGGGATCATCGTCATCTTCAATCGCAGATCAGCTCCGCCTAAGCGAGAGGAAGAGATGAAGAAGCTTCAAGAGCAATACACCTGCCATGTTTCCAGCGTGAAAGTTGACGTCACAGACAAAGCTGGCATTGACAAAATGTTGCAAAATTTGAAGAGGCAATTTGGCACCGTCAAAGGGATTTTCTTTGGCGCAGCCGTCGTGCACGATGAAATCATTGAACACATGACGGAAGAAAACTTGCAGAGAGTGATGGCTCCCAAAATTGTAGGAGCATGCAACTTGCACGAGCTCACCAAAGACATGCAGCTGGACTACTTTGTCCTTCATTCCTCTGTCTCCTCAACGCTCGGCAACCCAGGCCAGGGGAGTTACTCCGCTGGGAATTGCTTTCTGGACGCCCTAGCTCTGCACCGGAGGAGTCAGGGACTGAGTGGACAGTCCATCAACTGGGGACCATTGACCATCGGGATTCTGGAGGGCAAAGACAAAGTGGCTAAGGATCTTGAGACATCGGGAATGCCACAACTCAATGTGGATGAGATACACACCTGGCTTCGAGTTGCACTTCTGAGAGACGATCCGCAGATCATGGTCTGCAAGCTCGAGCTAGAGAAATTCTACTACATGAGGTACAGAGTTGGGCATTCTCTGTTCACAAGGATGACACCACTCTTCAGAAGCAGAGGCTTTGACAATGCTCCTGTCGACACAACTGAACGCGTCAAGGTGGACATCCATGAGCTCACGTCTCTCCACAGAGCCAAAAGGCACGAAAAGTTGTCACTGTACATCAAAGACGTCCTGCACCACATCATGTCAGTCAGCGAATCCCAGCTCAAGGAAGACTCTGTCCTGAATGACCTAGA
>JAWQFJ010023402.1:0-2500 GCA_034096865.1 Theodoxus fluviatilis | reverse complement strand
AACACATAGATATTTGTGTTGTATATTTTGCTGGCAGTATAAGTTATGTGAAGAGACAGAAAAGCTAGTGTTTGATGGGCACAGATAATGTGGCAAAGGAGAAAACACCGAGACAAATGTCACATTAAAAAAAGAAAGGAAGATACTTGTAGACAACAGGGGCTCTAGTAGTACAGTAACCTTGCAGCTAGCTGGTACAGTGTTCAGTTCTGCATGGATTCAAGAGTTGCATTCTTGAGCAAGGTGCTAAACCCGCATTCCCTCTCCTACCGAGGAGTAAAACCGGGTATTGGGCGCTGCACTCTGGAGACTGGGGGTGAAAGTCCCCAAAACAAATTCTCATGTATTTGAGGAAGAAATCATCATCATCATCATCATCATCATCATCATCATCATCATCATCATCATCATCATCATCATCATCATCATCATCATCAAACTCTACGATTTGCTGATAACAACTTTGAATATTGTGTTGGAGTAATATGGGAGATTATTTTAACCTTGGAAGAGTAGAAGGAAAGCTGAATGCACTGGCCATGTAAATGATTATAATAGTAATGTGCACTTTGCTCTCTTGTACATGTTTTTGATGTGATATTACTGGTTACTTAATAACTCTGCAAACATCATTCGATTTTACATTGAAAAATAATATGGAATGTTTGTAAATGTTAGTGACTGCATTAATTCTAGTGATATTTCAACACCGGAAAGTTCTTTGATAACTTGCCAGTGCTGTATAACTGGTTTACAATACTATTCGGCATTTTACACTAGACTCGTCTTTTCAATGTTGATGTACATTCTACACAATCATACAACGAGGTTTATGAAGGACAGAGAAACAAGGATTACCACTGTTGAGCAATTTTCCCACTGCTACTACTACCACTACTACCACCATCACCACCACCACCACCACTATACTACTACTACTGTTAATACTTCTACTACAATTGCTACTACTATTACCATTATGTAGAGTTACTGTGGACGACTTCCCATTTTATTTCGATTGCCTTAATGCATATTGATGTTCCTTGATATTACCACCTCACCCATTACTGGTCAAACTGATTGTGATTTGCAACCTTGTCATTTATTCATTTGTGTTGGTCTTCTATGGCCTTGAAAAATGTGGTTGCTTTCTGGTGGAACAAAGACTGTAAAATCCTGGACAGGTGTCAGCACTTCTGTGGGAGTGGACATCACGTGAACCGAACTGGGACTGGACATCAACGTCATCTCACATACCTTCTCATAAATCATGTTAGCTTCTACGTCACTTCTGAATAGATTAATCATTTATCCCATGTGACTGTTCTTTGACACATGATTGGACACTGAACATTGTCTGGGGTTCCGGCAATGTCCTGATCCCCCTATTGAACCCCTGTGTACGGTCTGGGCACGTCCTAGACTGCGCTCTTTCGCTCTCTCGTTCTCTTTATCTCGCCCCGTTGTAGCTTCTCTCTCCTCTTCAGCTGTCCCTGTGCGATGCAGATCAGTGTCACGACTCAGTGTATTATTGTTTAATTTTACGCAAAGATTAACGGTCTGTCACGGCTAATGGTGGGTGGTGTGACTTTAAGTCCACATCATATTTTTGTGTAGCGTTATACACCTTTAAGAGTTATGCAGCGTCGGCGCTTGATGTTAGAGGCGAGGTTGCACGTGATTTTCCGCCTTCATGCTGTGTGTCCCCTGTTGCACGATATTTGCGGGTTCTGGCGCAGGGAATTTGTTATATAAAGACCGGTTTTTATTTCGCAAGGGGATGAAAAATGGATTGATAAGATGATAAACTAAGAGTTTTATATATGTAAGCCCGGTGTGGGCGGTTTTTTAAAATTAAGATTTCTTATTAATAATGTTTCCTCTGTGGGTGCGGGGTAAGAATTGACCCACCGCGTCTCTCTGCGCGTTTCTTGAGAGGTGAATACCTAAGTAGAACACCGTGACTTCGTTGGCGTTTACCCTGGGCTGTTCTGGTGATTTTCGTGCCCGGTGGCCTTGCATGGCCTGCGGGGGCTGATGGGCCGTGTGGCTCCATCCATGCAGTCCAGTGTTGTTTTCAGTTGCGGGGTGTGGAGATTGATTGATGGAGAGAATTGTGCTGGGTGCTATAGTTGGGCCCGCTGGGCAGATTTTTAAAGGTTTTTAATTTGTAACTGTTTTCTTTTCTTCTTTCATTTTCATTTGTATGTTCTGTTTGTGAGTTTTGTTTGAAAGATGTTTATGAGTAATTGAGTCGATTGTTTTACGTCGGATTTGGTTTGTAGAGTCTTTGTCTTTAAATGTGATTAGTGACTGAGGAAGGAATCCCCCTTATTTTTTATATTTTTTTTACTATCCGGTTGGGCTCGAGCCACCTTTCACCCACCCCAACCGCGACAATCAGTGTTAGTTTATTTTAGTTACCAGAACAGTGAGCCGTTTTGGTTCACTTCTGGTTTTTGTTCTTGTTTAAAATATTTATTTCGAAAACAGCTTGTTG
>JAWQFJ010023401.1:0-17424 GCA_034096865.1 Theodoxus fluviatilis | reverse complement strand
CCCGGCCCCCCTTGCCGGCTCAAGTTACAAGCACTCTGGAACAACTACCTCCGCCCCCCCCTCCCCCCCCCTCCCCCCGCAGATTCTGGACCAGCCGCAATGGAACCTTACTCTGACCCATTCGTTCACAGCAAAGAAATTCGTCTGCTGTTCTATTCGACATAACAGATACACTTTCTTGTGTTGCGCGCGCACCCTCATTTAGATACAAATTATGCCAAAGCGAAGTTCCTGGAGGACGCACTATGATTGCCTATTAGCGCCATTTCGGCAAATAGCATGACCAATGCGGGAGATGGTATAGAAAGCAATTGATGAGGACGTACAATGTACGTCTATACAGCATTGCTGAGTGCCGTACGAAGTATGTCTACAGCGCAGTGAAACAAGCACTCATCGGTCTGCAACTAATAATTAATAATACAGACTATTTATAACGCACATACCTTCCCTAATAGCAAGCTCATGGCGTGTACAATGATAAAGTCTACACTCATACAAAACATTCTAACACTCACATACTATACAATTGAAATAAAAAGAACAATTAAATACAATACAATTAATTAAGTAGCAGGCAAAACACGAAACATAAAAGAGGCGCCTTCACTGCTCGTCAGGAAAGACTGACCGGAACAGGTGTGTCTTGAGGGAGGTTTTGAACTGGGACATGGAATTAGAGTGACGGACAGGGAAAGGTAGGCTATTCCATGTTACAGGGCCGATGTAGGAAAAAGCTCGCTGTCCTTGGGTTATCTTTTTGCGACGGGGGACATTTAACGTTTTGGTGTCTGCAGCTGAACGGTTATTTCTAGCGGGGGTGTAGACAGTGAGAATTTCTTTGAGTGCGTGTGGTGCAGTTTGATTGAAGAAGTTGAAACACATAATGGCTAGCTTATACTCTATCCTCTGAGCGACGGGGAGCCAATGCCGTGCACGAAGGAGTTTGGATGTGGGCGTAGTCTTGGGACATCTAAAGATTAATCTAGCAGCCAGTGTTTTGGAGCTTGTTGCAACTGCTGCCAACTGGCAGTTGGGATGGTTACATAAAAAAATGTATAATCTTAGAACACAAAGTCAAACTTCGTGTGTCGCAAAGCCGCCATTGTTTCTCGTTATTCTCGCTAGGCCGACCACCTCTCAGAGCTGCTTGCGAAGTCTCGCCTAGGCCTCGTTTTCCTTGGAGCGAGAGCGTTGCGAATGCTTGGTTTTCTTGCTTTCCTTGGAAAATCTTGGCAAATCTCGCCGTTTGCAGCGAGCCCTGCTTGCGAAGTCTCGCCTAGGCCTCGTTTTCCTCGGAGCGAGAGCGTTGTGAATGCTTGGTTGTCTTGCTTTCCTTGGCAAATCTTGGCAAATCTCGCCGTTCGCAACGCGCCCCTGCTCTCCCAAACTTGAATTTGCTTTGTGTCCACACACTCATACCCAATACATGTACACTCCAACTAGACGCACACTCATTCACTCACAACAATGGAATTTAGATGGCTTTCAACCAAATGCAGAACTGGTATGCAAAAGTAAGCCTCAGAAAATTAGCAGGCAGGGTAGTGAGGAAACTTATTGCTTCTATGCATGCTTTGCAGTCATATAAAGACTTCAAGGGAAAATTAGATTGTTGGCATATAACTCTTTCTATTCAATGTTTATTTCCATTTCTAAGATCTTTTCATAATGTAATTTGTAATGTCAGGTTTTGTGTGTTTGATTGATTGTTTGTTTTGTCTGAAGCATTGATTGATTGAATCTTTCTCTTCCAAATTAATTGACTCTTGTTATACGATAAGATCAGAAACATGCTTGTTGATATATATCCTTTGTGTGCATGTGTCTGTGTGTGTGCATGTGTGTGTGTGTGTGTGTGTGTGTGTGTGTGTGTGTGTGTGTGTGTGTGTGTGTGTGTGTGTGTGTGTGTGTCTGCATGTGTGTGTGTGTGTGTCTGCATGTGTGTGTGTCTGCATGTGTGTGTGTGTGTGTGTGTGTGCATGTGTCTGTGTGTCTGCACGTGTGTGTGTGTGTGTGTGTGTGATATTTATGCATGGGTGCATGCATGTTTGTGTTTGTGTGTGTGCATGCATGCTTGTGTGTGTGAATGTGCATTAGTATGTATATTTGTGTCTGTCTGTCTGTCTGTCTGTCTGTCTTTCTGTCTTTCTGTGTCTCTCTCTCTCTCTCTCTCTCTCTCTCTCTCTCTCTCTCTCTCTCTCTCTCTCTCTCTCTCTCTCTCTCTCTCTCTTACCACATTTGAATATTTTGCCTCAAGGGCTGAATGTAAGAAAGGCACTACTGCCTAATTCACTACTCTTGTAAAATAAAGTTCGTTCGTTCGTTCTCTCTCTCTCACACACACACGCACGCACACACACACACACACACACACACACACACACACACACACACACACTCACACAAAACACACATGCATGCTCTCATACACACACACACACACACACACACACACACACACACACACACACACACACACACACACACACACACACACACTGTCTAGAATCATTTACACAATGTGAATGAAAGAAATTGAGTCCATTCTGACATCTTGCATTGTGCATCTGCCAGGTTGATAACAACAGAGAAGTGAACAGTCAGTGCAGTTGTGCATCTGCCAGGTTGATAACAACAGAGAAGTGAACAGTCAGTGCAGTTGTGCGTGAGAGAGTGCTGACATCTGATTGGTTTACAGCACACATGCTTCAGGGAAACAGAATGGGAACACAAATGGCTGCCTGATCTGACCAGGAAGGTGTAATCCTCATATGGAAATCTGGCATTTTTATTTGGCTAGGAATGCTTGGGTTTCTCTGAGATGATGTCATCTCCATCTTCCTCACTGCTGCCACCTCAGGACAACGTCTTTTCAGAGTTTATTCCTCTAAAAACCCATCCTTCTTTCTCTTGACCTCAGCTAGTGGTGAAGCACCTGCAGGCTGATTATGTAGCCTCTCAGCAGGTATATCATGTAGCCTGTAGTGCCGGGGGGTCACAGCTCCAGAACGCTGTGACCTCTGTCATAGCTGAGATAAGTGATAGCGATAGCGCTCTATGCTCTATACAGTGTGGTGTGGAAGCCCCGCCTACCTCCCATGATTGACAGAGGATGTTTGGCACAGAGCCAAGCCCAGCGCAAGCGTGGCTTGCTGCTTACCAGCTGGCTGTAGAGACAGCCTAGCGTCCATATTGAAACTGCAGTTCTCTGTACAGGCTGGCTGACCTTCCTTAGTGCTGTCTCAAGCATTCCACAACATAGCCAGTGTGAGTATGATGGAGAATGAAACAACTAGAGACTCCCAGTGCATTTAGGTGCATCTCAGAAGCTGTCAGTGAGTGTGTGTGCTCTGAGTTGACAGAGATAAATGGCTCCCCTGAGAACAGGAGAGGAGAGGAAGATTGGGGTTTTGTAGCTTGGCAATGTTTCAGCTTAGTAAACTTTGCTTGTGAGGGATCCAAAGTTTGCTTGGGGCTCACTTGCTGCTGTTCCTTGGTTCTGATGCACCTCAGGCAGAAACGTGAATAGCCAGCTGCAGCAATGAGAAGGTTGATGAATCATAATTGTGTGGGATGAGCATGGTTTTCTTTGTGTCAAGTATGTGATGTAGACAGTTTCATGGACTAGGTGCATTTTTCGATGCTGTGTACTACACACAAAGTGTGTTCCATGCAAACCTTGATGAGTTCTCTGAAATATGATGTTGAAAAGATGGTCTTTTGAAGTTTTGTTATTTCATTGGGTGACTGGTCAGTAAGTCATTTGCTTTGTCTTTATTGTGTAGCTATTTCACTCTTGCTGATTGTCGCTTCTCTGTTGCAGATTAGACAACCATGAGTTCATCGAGGCGTTCATTACGAGGTAAGACAAAGCAGTAGAGCACACACAAACAGGCAAGCTTGCAGGCATGTGCCCATGTGCATGTACCAGTGTGCATACATACACACACACACATTCACACACACACATACACACACACACATATACACACACACACATTGTGTGTTGTTCGTCCGTCGAGTCGACGAGGACCACTCTAGTCATCCGGGGGATTGCTGGGACTGGCTCTGTCTGTGCGTGCGGCCGTGCGCAGATGGCTGACGAGGCCGATCCTGGCACAGAAGGGACATGGGACGAGTGGGACGTCTCCAGGAGGGTTGACAGCACGGGCCTTTTGGGCTTGCCTCTTCTTTTCTGCGGCGGTGATCCTGTTTGCCGCGCATGTCTTGGCACCTTTGTGGATGGAAGAGCGCCAGGTGGATCGGTCCATTGCAGCTCGTTCCCACGTGTCTGGGTTGATGGCAAAAGCTTTCAGTGAGGCTTTCAGGGTGTCTTTGAAGCGCTTCTTTTGCCCACCGTGGGACCGCTGGCCATGCTGGAGCTCGCCATAGAAGAGTCTCTTTGGCAGTCTCTCGTCTGGCATTCAGACTACGTGCCCTGCCCTGCGAAGCTGGGACTGCATCAGGAGGGTGAAGATGCTGGGGAGACCTACTTTGGTCAGTACCACTGTGTCTGGAATTTTGTCCTGCCACTTTACGCCGAGGATCTTCCTGAGGCTTGTTGTGTGAAAGTGGTTCAGTTTTCTAGCATGGTGTTGATAGACAGTCCATGTTTCACATGCATATAGCCCATATACACACACACACACATATACACACACACGCACAGATGCAAAACAACATACACAGATGCACACACACATGCACAGATGCGCTTACATGTGCGCACGCGCATACACACACATACACACAGATGCAAATAACATACACACACACTTACATATGCACACACAAACACACAAACACACACACACACACATTGATGCTAACATACACACTCACACACTCAGAGATGCAAAAAACATACACAGACACACACATGTACAGACACATGCACAGATGAGCTCACGTGTACACACACACACACACACACACACTCACATATGCACATACACACACACACACACAGATGCATACACACACAGATGCATGCACACACACACACACACACACACAGATGCATGCACACACACACAGATGCATGCACACACACACACAGATGCATGCACACACACACACACACACACACACACACACAGATGCATGCACACACACAGATGCATGCACACACACACACACACAGATGCATGCACACACACACACACAGATGCATGCACACACACACAGATGCATGCACACACACACAGATGCATGCACACACACACACACAGATGCATGCACACACACACACACACACACACACACAGATGCATGCACACACACACAGATGCATGCACACACACACACACAGATGCATGCACACACAGATGCATGCACACATACACACACACACACACACAGATGCATGCACACACACACAGATGCATACACACACAGATGCATGCACACACACACACACACACAGATGCATGCACACACACACAGATGCATGCACACACACACAAACACACACACAGCACAAAAGCATACACACAAACACACAAATATACACACAGACCGAGTCCAGTTGTGCAGAGACCTTGATCTCAAACATCGGGAGTACTGTTGTGCAGAGACCTTGATCTCAAACATCGGGAGTTCTGTTGTACAGAGACCTTGATGATCTCAAACATCGGGAGTACTGTTGTGCAGAGACCTTGATCTCAAACATCGGGAGTACTGTTGTGCAGATACCTTGATGATCTCAAACATCGGGAGTACTGTTGTGCAGAGACCTTGATCTCAAACATCGGGAGTTCTGTTGTGCAGATACCTTGATGATCTCAAACATCGGGAGTTCTGTTGTGCAGAGACCTTGATGATCTCGAACATCGGGAGTACTGTTGTGCAGAGACCTTGATCTCAAACATCGGGAGTCCTGTTGTGCAGAGACCTTGATCTCAAACATCGGGAGTCCTGTTGTGCAGAGACCTTGATGATCTCAAACATCGGGAGTCCTGTTGTGCAGAGACCTTGATCTCAAACATCGGGAGTACTGTTGTATACAGCCACAAGCCTCTCCATCTCCAGCCTGTGTCAGATGGAGTCAGATTCACTGACTTCCAGCCCTGATTATATAGACCCACTGCATATATTGTAAGAGGTGAATAACTAGGGACGTCATGACTTGATTTGCGATTACTCCAAACTGTTATGGTGATGCTCCTTACATAGCCTTCAAATAATGATGGGCCGTAAAACTCCATCCATCCATCCATCCATCCATCCATCCATCCATCCATCCATCCATCCTTCCATCCATCCATCCATCCATCCTTCCATCCATCCATCCATCCATCCATCCATCCATCCATCCATCCATCCATCCATCATCCATCCATCCATGCATCCATCCATGCATCCATCCATCCATCCTTCCATCCATCCATCCATCCATCCATCCATCCATCCATCCATCCATCCATCCATCCATCCTTTCATCCATCCTTCCATCCATCCATCCATCCTTCCATCCATCCATCCATCCTTCCATCCATCCATCCATGAATCCATCTATCCATCCATCCTTTCATCCATCCATGCATCCATCCATCCATTCCTGTGGGATGGGGGTGAGAATGGACCCACCACATCTCTCTACACATTTCATAAGAGGGAAATAACTAGGGGAATTAGCATGGCTTACAATTCTGGTTCTGACCAACCCTGATGTTGTTCATGGTTAACGGCCTTACATAGCCTACTAAGGCTGATAGGCTGTAAAATGTCATCCATCATTCCATCCGTCCATCCATCTATGGAGAGAGCTGTCTGAAGTTGGCTATTCTGCTGAAGGATCAAATCCTTGTGAGAGCTGTCTCCATAAGAAAATCTTCTCACAAGAAGCCCCCTGTGGGTTCGGGGTAAGAATTGACCCACCGCGTCTCCCATAATGCGATTCGTAAGAGGCAAATAACTAGGGACACCGTGACTTGATTTGCGTTGACTCTAAACTGTTCTAGTGATTATCGTGCTCAATGGCCTTACATAGCCTACAAAGGCTGAGAGGCCGTAAAACACCATCCATCCATCTCACCAGAAGAAATTATGAGTGAAGGCTGGATGTTGATTTGTCTGTTTGACTTGTAAATGAGTTCAGTGATGTTTTTATGGGTTGGATGCATGGTCTGGTTACCAGGTAGTGTTTGTGACCAGGTAGTCGTTGTGACCAGGTAGTCGTCGTGACTGGTAGTTGTCTTGACAAGGTTGTCGCCGTGACCAAGGTAGTCGATGTGACCAGGTAGTCCTGCATTCATATCTCAGAACGTAGACAGTTTCGATCTCGAGTTTTGCTTCTGATCCTACACCTCTCAAGGACGGAGTCCCTCAGGGCTCTGTTCTGGGTCCTCTGCTGTTTCTACTGTACACCCAACCACTCTCCAATGTAATTGATAGTCAGTCAGTCTCTCACAGTGAATTTGCTGATGATACCCAGCTCTACAACTCCTCCCATCCCAGTCAAATCCACTCTCTTCTTTCTACCAGCGAACACTGTATCTCTGACGTGAAACGGTGGATGACCCTGAACAAGCTCCAACTCAATGACTCAAAAACTGAAGCACTCCTGGTGGGCGGCGGAGGCAAATCGGATCAGGCCCTCAAACTAACCATTCGTCACAGTGACATCGTCTTCTCTCAGTCTGTTAGAAATTTAGGTGGCATGTTTGATGATGACCTGTCAATGAGAACTCATATCAACAAAGTCTGTCAGTTAGCATATTATGAGTTACGGAAAATTAGTACCATTCGTCATTATCTTTCTCAGCAGGCCACCAAAACGCTCATCACATCACTTGTTCTGTCTCGTCTCGACTATGGAAACTCTCTTCTCGCTGGCATCCCTGACACTCTGCTTAACAAACTCCAGAAAGTTCAGAATTGCGCTGCTAGGCTAGTTTTTCGATGTCCCAAGCGTACCCATGTCTCATCACTATTACATACACTTCACTGGCTTCCCATCTCTTAGAGAATAGATTATACACTTGCTACTTTGTGCTTCAAGGCCATCAACACCACACCACACGCTCTTACAGAAATTCTTGCAGTCTACATGCCCTCCAGATCTCTACGCTCAGCTGCTGACTCTAGAATACTTAAGGTCCCCCGCCGTAACAAGAAAACTCAAGGACAGCTTGCCTTCTCCTATATTGGACCTGTAACCTGGAATAGTCTCCCTCTCTCAGTCCGTCATTCTGACACTCTGCCCCAGCTCAAAAGTGCTCTAAAGACCCACCTCTTCCGATCTGCCTTTCCCGCTGAGCTGCTTCGCCTTACTTGACCTTGCCTGCAAGTGCTGTGTATATTGTATAGTTTCTTCTATTGGACTTATGTTTTTGTTTTGTTTATGTGTGTAGTGTGTGAGTTTTTTTGTGGGAATGTGGTGTTGAGTGGTTGTATGAGTGTTGATTCTTTGGATTGTAAACACCATGAGCTTGCCTGTC
This sequence comes from Theodoxus fluviatilis, assembly GCA_034096865.1. Lineage (NCBI taxonomy): Eukaryota > Metazoa > Mollusca > Gastropoda > Cycloneritida > Neritidae > Theodoxus > Theodoxus fluviatilis. The sequence continues at coordinate 8,980 of JAWQFJ010023401.1, read as the reverse complement.
AAGGGAAGGTATGTGCGTAAATAAACTATATTATTATTATTATTATAGTCATCGTGACTGGGTAGTTATTGTGACTGAGTAGTCGTTGGTGTGACTGGGTAGTCGTCAGTGTGACCGGGTAGTCGTCAGTGTGACTAGTTAGTTGTCAGTGTAACCAGGTAGTTGTCGGTGTGACCAGGTAGTTGTCATGACCAGGTAGGTAGTTGTCAGTGTGACTGGGTAGTTGGCGGTATGACAGTAGTTATCGTGACCAGGTAGTCATCCTGACCAGGTTGTCATGACCAGGTAGTCGTCATGACCAGGTAAGCGGTGTGACCAGATAGTCGTGTGACCAGGTAGTCTGTGTGACCATGTTGTCGTGACGAGGTAGTCGGGGTGACGAGGTAGTCGGGGTGACGAGGTAGTTGGCATGACCAGGTAGTCAGCATGACCAGATAGTCGATGTGACCAGGTAGTTGTCCAGGTAGTTGGTGTGACCAGGTGATTGTTGTGCAAGGGTTGGGGTCAAGCTTTCTGGGTGGTTTGAGGGCGTGGTAGGATCTGAATAATCTGACCCTGTCCAGATGCTTCCCTGGTAGCCTCTTTGGCTGCTTGGGGCCGCCCCTGGCTGAGCTACTGGAGCAGGCCCCTGACTGAGCTACTGGAGCAGGCCCCTGGCTGAGCTACTGGAGCAGGCCCCTGGCTGAGCTACTGGAGCAGGCCCCTGGCTGAGCTACTGGAGCAGGCCCCTGGCTGAGCTACTGGAGCGGGCCCCTGGCTGAGCTACTGGAGCAGGCCCCTGGCTGAGCTACAGGAGCAGGTGGCTGAGCTACTGGAGCAGGCCCCTGGCTGAGCTACTGGAACAGGTGGCTGAGCTACTGGAGCAGGCCCCTGGCTGAGCTACTGGAGCAGGCCCCTGGCTGAGCTACTGGAGCAGGCCCCTGGCTGAGCTACTGGAACAGGTGGCTGAGCTACTGGAGGAGGCCCCTGGCTGAGCTACTGGAGCAGGCCCCTGGCTGAGCTACTGGAGCAGGCCCCTGGCTGAGCTACTGGAACAGGTGGCTGAGCTACTGGAGCAGGCCCCTGGCTGAGCTACTGGAGCAGGCCCCTGGCTGAGCTACTGGAGCAGGCCCCTGGTTGAGCTACTGGAGCGGGCCCCTGGCTGAGCTACTGGAGCAGGCCCCTGGCTGAGCTACAGGAGCAGGTGGCTGAGCTACTGGAGCAGGCCCCTGGCTGAGCTACTGGAACAGGTGGCTGAGCTACTGGAACAGGCCCCTGGCTGAGCTACTGGAACAGGTGGCTGAGCTACTGGAGCAGGCCCCAAAAGCCCAGCAGCCAGAGGCTCCAGCTGATGAGGGGGCATCCAGCAGTTTTGGCCACATGTTAATCTTGCCGGAAATGGATATACATCGATTGCTTCTTAGTTGATAAGATCCATAGTTTTTGAGGGTTAAGGTGACTTTCATTTATGAAATTTCTGCAATGATGTATGTGTATAGAGAGAGGGCAGCATTATGTTTTTATAACAACCACCCCAAGATCCAATGAATGCATGCTCTGCCTGGGGTCAGTGCCATTGCTGATGCAACTGTGTCTGTTATGCTACAGATGCCTGCAGCAGGAGAAGGTCCTCCAGCTCTGCTCAGGACAAGTCGGACAAATCTGACTCGGAGAAAAGTAAGTGGCTGGAGTGTTTTTGAAACTTGTGTAACATGCATATCACATGCTGAGGACAGTGGGTGACTTCAGTGAAGTGACAATGTGTGACATGCATGTCACATGCTGAGGACAGTGGGTGACTTCAGTGAAGTGACAATGTGTGACATGCATGTCACATGCTGAGGACAGTGGGTGACTTCAGTGAAGTGACAATGTGCGACATGCATATCACATGCTGAGGAAAGTGGGTGACTTCAGTGAAGTGACAATGTGTGACGTGCATGTCACATGCTGAGGACAGTGGGTGACTTCAGTGAAGTGACAATGTGTGACATGCATATCGCATGCTGAGGAAAGTGGGTGACTTCAGTGAAGTGACAATGTGTGACATGCATATCGCATGCTGAGGACAGTGGGTGACTTCAGTGAAGTGACAATGTGTGACATGCATATCACATGCTGAGGACAGTGGGTGACTTCAGTGAAGTGACAATGTGTGACTGAGGACAGTGGGTGACTTCAGTGAAGTGACAATGTGTGACATGCATGTCACATGCTGAGGACAGTGGGTGACTTCAGTGAAGTGACAATGTGTGACATGCATGTCACATGCTGAGGACAGTGGGTGACTTCAGTGAAGTGACAATGTGTGACATGCATGTCACATGCTGAGGACAGTGGGTGACTTCAGTGAAGTGACAATGTGCGACATGCATATCACATGCTGAGGAAAGTGGGTGACTTCAGTGAAGTGACAATGTGTGACGTGCATGTCACATGCTGAGGACAGTGGGTGACTTCAGTGAAGTGACAATGTGTGACATGCATATCGCATGCTGAGGAAAGTGGGTGACTTCAGTGAAGTGACAATGTGTGACATGCATATCGCATGATGAGGACAGTGGGTGACTTCAGTGAAGTGACAATGTGTGACATGCATATCACATGCTGAGGACAGTGGGTGACTTCAGTGAAGTGACAATGTGTGACTGAGGACAGTGGGTGACTTCAGTGAAGTGACAATGTGTGACATGCATGTCACATGCTGAGGACAGTGGGTGACTTCAGTGAAGTGACAATGTGTGACATGCATGTCACATGCTGAGGACAGTGGGTGACTTCAGTGAAGTGACAATGTGTGACATGCATGTCACATGCTGAGGACAGTGGGTGACTTCAGTGAAGTGACAATGTGTGCCTGTGCATGTCACATGCTGAGGACAGTGGGTGACTTCAGTGAAGTGACAATGTGTGACATGCATGTCACATGCTGAGGACAGTGGGTGACTTCAGTGAAGTGACAATGTGTGCCTGTGCATGTCACATGCTGAGGACAGTGGGTGACTTCAGTGAAGTGACAATGTGTGACATGCATGTCACATGCTGAGGACAGTGGGTGACTTCAGTGAAGTGACAATGTGTGCCTGTGCATGTCACATGCTGAGGACAGTGGGTGACATCAGTGAAGTGACAATGTGTGACATGCATGTCACACGCTGAGGACAGTGGGTGACTTCAGTGAAGTGACAGTGTGTGACATGCATGTCACATGCTGAGGACAGTGGGTGACTTCAGTGAAGTGACAATGTGTGACATGCATATCGCATGCTGAGGAAAGTGGGTGACTTCAGTGAAGTGACAATGTGTGACATGCATATCGCATGCTGAGGACAGTGGGTGACTTCAGTGAAGTGACAATGTGTGACATGCATATCACATGCTGAGGACAGTGGGTGACTTCAGTGAAGTGACAATGTGTGACTGAGGACAGTGGGTGACTTCAGTGAAGTGACAATGTGTGACATGCATGTCACATGCTGAGGACAGTGGGTGACTTCAGTGAAGTGACAATGTGTGACATGCATGTCACATGCTGAGGACAGTGGGTGACTTCAGTGAAGTGACAATGTGTGCCTGTGCATGTCACATGCTGAGGACAGTGGGTGACTTCAGTGAAGTGACAATGTGTGACATGCATGTCACATGCTGAGGACAGTGGGTGACTTCAGTGAAGTGACAATGTGTGACATGCATGTCACATGCTGAGGACAGTGGGTGACTTCAGTGAAGTGACAATGTGTGACATGCATGTCACATGCTGAGGACAGTGGGTGACTTCAGTGAAGTGACAGTGTGTGACATGCATGTCACATGCTGAGGACAGTGGGTGACTTCAGTGAAGTGACAATGTGTGACGTGCATGTCACATGCTGAGGACAGTGGGTGACTTCAGTGAAGTGACAATGTGTGACATGCATGTCACATGCTGAGGACAGTGGGTGACATCAGTGAAGTGACAATGTGTGACATGCATATCACATGCTGAGGACAGTGGGTGACTTCAGTGAAGTGACAATGTGTGACATGCATGTCACATGCTGAGGACAGTGGGTGACATCAGTGAAGTGACAATGTGTGACATGCATATCACATGCTGAGGACAGTGGGTGACTTCAGTGAAGTGACAATGTGTGACATGCATATCACATGCTGAGGACAGTGGGTGACTTCAGTGAAGTGACAATGTGTGACATGCATGTCACATGCTGAGGACAGTGGGTGACTTCAGTGAAGTGACAATGTGTGACATGCATGTCACATGCTGAGGACAGTGGGTGACTTCAGTGAAGTGACAATGTGTGCCTGTGCATGAGAAACAAGCCTGAAGTTGGCAGTGTAGTGTTTGTGGCTCTGTAGTCATCGTGTCAAGGTAGTCATCGTGACTGGATAGTCATCGTGACAGGGTAGTCATTGTGACTGGATAGTCATCGTGACAGGGTAGTCATCGTGACAGGGTAGTCATCGTGACTGGATAGTCATCATGACAGGGTAGTCATTGTGACTGGATAGTCATCGTGACAGGGTAGTCATCGTGACTGGATAGTCATCATGACAGGGTAGTCATCGTGGCAGGATAGTCATCATGACTGGATAGTCATCGTGACAGGGTAGTCATCGTGACAGGGTAGTCATCGTGACAGGGTAGTCATTGTGACAGGATAGTCATTGTGACTGGATAGTCATCATGACAGGGTAGTCATCGTGACAGGGTAGTCATCGTGACAGGGTAGTCATCGTGACAGGGTAGTCATCGTGACAGGGTAGTCATTGTGACTGGATAGTCATCATGACAGGGTAGTCATCGTGACTGGGTAGTCATCGTGGCAGGGTAGTCATCGTGACAGGGTAGTCATCGTGACTGGATAGTCATCGTGACAGGGTAGTCATCGTGACTGGATAGTCATCATGACTGGATAGTCATCGTGACAGGGTAGTCATTGTGACTGGATAGTCATCGTGACAGGGTAGTCATCGTGACTGGATAGTCATCATGACTGGGTAGTCATCGTGACTGGATAGTCATCGTGACAGGGTAGTCATTGTGACTGGATAGTCATCGTGACAGGGTAGTCATCGTGACTGGATAGTCATCATGACAGGGTAGTCATTGTGACTGGATAGTCATCGTGACAGGGTAGTCATCGTGACTGGATAGTCATCATGACAGGGTAGTCATTGTGACTGGATAGTCATCGTGACAGGGTAGTCATCGTGACTGGATAGTCATCGTGACAGGGTAGTCATTGTGACTGGATAGTCATCGTGACAGGGTAGTCATTGTGACTGGATAGTCATCGTGACAGGGTAGTCATTGTGACTGGATAGTCATCGTGACAGGGTAGTCATTGTGACTGGATAGTCATCATGACTGGATAGTCATCGTGACAGGGTAGTCATCGTGACAGGGTAGTCATTGTGACTGGATAGTCATCGTGACAGGGTAGTCATTGTGACTGGATAGTCATCGTGACAGGGTAGTCATTGTGACTGGATAGTCATCGTGACAGGGTAGTCATTGTGACTGGATAGTCATCGTGACAGGGTAGTCATCGTGACTGGGTAGTCATCGTGGCAGGGTAGTCATCGTGGCAGGGTAGTCATCGTGACTGGGTAGTCATTGTGACTGGATAGTCATCATGACAGGGTAGTCATTGTGACTGGATAGTCATCGTGACAGGGTAGTCGTTGTGACTGGATAGTCATCGTGACAGGGTAGTCATTGTGACTGGATAGTCATCGTGACAGGGTAGTCATTGTGACTGGATAGTCATCATGACTGGATAGTCATCGTGACAGGGTAGTCATCGTGACAGGGTAGTCATTGTGACTGGATAGTCATCGTGACAGGGTAGTCATTGTGACTGGATAGTCATCGTGACAGGGTAGTCATTGTGACTGGATAGTCATCGTGACAGGGTAGTCATTGTGACTGGATAGTCATCGTGACAGGGTAGTCATCGTGACTGGGTAGTCATCGTGGCAGGGTAGTCATCGTGGCAGGGTAGTCATCGTGACTGGGTAGTCATTGTGACTGGATAGTCATCATGACAGGGTAGTCATTGTGACTGGATAGTCATCGTGACAGGGTAGTCATTGTGACTGGATAGTCATCATGACAGGGAAGTCATTGTGACTGGATAGTCATCGTGACAGGGTAGTCATTGTGACTGGATAGTCATTGTGACTGGATAGTCATCATGACAGGGTAGTCATCGTGACTGGGTAGTCATCGTGGCAGGGTAGTCGTCGTGACAGGGTAGTCATCGTGACTGGATAGTCATTGTGACAGGGTAGTCATTGTGACTGGATAGTCATCGTGACAGGGTAGTCATTGTGACTGCATAGTCATTGTGACAGGGTAGTCATTGTGACTGGATAGTCATCGTTACAGGGTAGTCATTGTGACTGGATAGTCATTGTGACAGGGTAGTTGTGACTGGGTAGTAGTTATGACCAAGTGGTTGTGACCAGGTAGTCCGCACAACAGTTTTTGAGCCAACAATGAGAAAAGTCATCAGCACACTAAATCCATGCAATTACATTCCTGGACGTAACATTACTGTAAAAACTTACAGAGTTCCTCAATATACATACTGATTTTTTTTCTTCTGGAATATGAATGAATAGATAAAAGTGCGGTTGAAACATCTCATTTTGTCGTTTTCCCCACTGAAGTATTGTTTTCCCATGCACAGTCACATATAGTCATCTTACGTGCTACTAAGTATTGACAGCTAAATGATTGGAAAAGTAAATATTGGAGTGACAGATGCTGTTTGTGTTCTTTTTATGTACTAGCATAAATCTGACACTGAGAAAAGTGAGTGACCACAGTAACCACAATATTATTTTAACATTATCTCCTTCCACAAATATGATACAGTAAAACCTCTATTTTACGACCCTCTCTTAAACGACTTCCTCTCGATTGCGACTTGAAAAATTTTAACGGATGTATTTTCCTATCAAAGTGACCTCTCTTAAACGACTTCCTCCAAAACGCGACTTGCGCCTGTCAATCCTTCATTTTAACGACTTTTTAACCTAGATTTCCCCAAACTGCAGTCCCTTTAGCGGCACATGCAACTGCAGTTACTGTCCATTCCAAAACGGCAGCTTTTGTGAGTGCTGTTATGCACACTTAGCGCAGTAGGAGTTACTTCATGTTCTGTAAGGATTGTCTGCCATCCAGTGACGTCTCCCAAGACCAAGCGACTTGTGGTCAAGGGGCAGACAACTTTCATGCATTATGGAATAACGCTTTCGTCCGAAAGAGAAATGTTAAGCTTCGTAATAAACTTGTCGTACAAGTTTCGTTCTGCATGAGAAAACTGTTTGAAATTTCCAGCCATTGTGGGTTCAACAGCTTGAGTCTCATACCCATAGGTTAAAATAGTATCAACTTGCAGCGAGCAAGCTGCCGCACCAGCGACTGAAGAGGCAGAGGCTGCTACTGGCGGAAGCGACTAATTGCAGGGCGTCATCATGTCATCCATCATCCTTTCTCCGGAAGTTAGGCGCTCTCTGAGATCAGAGTTATATCGCTCATGTTGATTTTGGTGTGACTTCACTGTATCACTATATTTTGGTGTGGCGCTTTTAAAATACTAATGCTTTAATTAATAATAAACGTACATTCAATTGAAAGAAAAAAGAAAGTTCTTTATTTCTGTGTAAGTTACACATCTGTAGTACTTGTGCAAGCCAAACACAGCCCCCGTGAAAATCGTCAATTTTGGCTGTTTTGCACGTTAGATCGCACTTTTGTGCGGCGCTGTCACTATACATACTTAGTGTCATCCTTTCTTTTCCTTAGTTTTGTGAGTTTTAATTTTAGAGCGTATATATTATACAATGCGTTTGTGTAATTCATGATTTAAGCAATTAGCGGAATGAGCAGCGATTACTCAATTGAGCAGTTATTTAATGCCATTTTTGAGCAAAATGTGGCCGAAAGGTAAGACTTCCGCAGCCAGGCGCCACTCTGCCCACTAAAAAGCGCAAACCGTGTGTCCGTACCACGTTGTCCTACTTCTGCAACTTGAACCCAGCAATGGAGTTACGCTTATGATAGGGATGTTTAAAATAGCAAACGACGTTTCTGACATCTGCACACTTTGCCCGATTCATATTATAAAAATGTAATTCACCCGTTCCATATTTACATCATTACTTGGCGCCTGGCTGTAGAATTTTTTCCAGTGCATTTACAATAGGCTATTACTCGCAGAGTTACATTCTCTTGGATTCACTTCCGGAGAAAGGATGACGGATAACATGATGACGCCCTGCATTTAGATGCACGTGCGACTGGCAGACTGGTTTTCGATTATGCTGTGAACGGGTCTGCATCGGTTTACAGGTGGCCAGGAGGCAGAGGCTACTCCAATGGCAGCACTAACAGTGATCGTAGTGGGCTGGCATTCGTCAGGTTAAAGTTAAAATAAGGTTGAAGCTAGGTCAATTTTCCTGTTGGCCATTCAATTAGCATGGAGTTAGGGTTAAAAAAGAACAAAACAATCAAGTAAACAGTTCAGCGATCATTACAGCGGTACCATCTATTAGTATATTTCAACCAAAAATCCCTTAAAGACATTCATCAAGTAAGGTGCCCTTGAAACAGCCGGAAACTTTGCAGCCTAAATGATACCTATGTATCACCTAATTGGTTACATCATTTGCAAACTTGTAGCAGTTGTATACATGTACATTATATCATGCAATATATTGGCCTCTTCAAAGTACCTTTATCTCCTGTATTCTGCTCATAAATGTATGGTTTTAAAAAGTTGAAGAGGAGGTCTAGCTTACTCGCAAGTTAACAGTAAGAAAGATGTATTGTGCATGTATTGCATTGTGTTTTATGTTGGCATTATTTCTATGTATAATACATTATGTTCATTTTATTCAAATCTCCTTACCTCCATTTTACGACTCCCTCCAAATTAAGACCTGATTCAGTAGTTTATTCAGAGGTCGCAAAATAGAGGTTTTACTGTAT
>JAWQFJ010023400.1:52500-57500 GCA_034096865.1 Theodoxus fluviatilis | reverse complement strand
TGTCCCCGTCACTGTGGCTTCCAATGTCCCCACTGTCTCCGTCACTGTGGCTTCCAATGTCCCCACTGTCTCCCTCACTGTGGCCTCCAATGTCCCCACTGTTCCCGTCACTGTGGCTTCCAATGTCCCCACTGTTCCCGTCACTGTGGCTTCCAATGTCCCCACTGTCCCCGTCACTGTGGCTAGCGTGTCGGTCTGGCGAGTCGCATCAACAAAAAAATCGGAGGAGAGATTAAACTGTGCAGTCTGCCATTGTCGCTTATGACAGGCAAACAACGTAGTGCAGTGTGAGCACAATCACAGTATGGTTATTGATTTTCATCGTAAAATACACAGCAGTAGGTTGAGGTGCTGCCATTTCATCTCTCTCCAAAGCTTTTCTGTGACCCTCTGGTCTTTTCAAAGCATAAGGACTTGTTGGGTTTCTTTCCTGTTGACTGAGAGTCAGGTTGTGAAATATCGCAAAAAGGCACCAAAGAGCTAGAAAAGCCATCAAGGCGAAGTGGCCAGACACTCTGAGCATCTAGACATAACAACATCACATCACTGTTCTCCTTCTTTCATCCCACCAGTCAGCCAGGCACCACCACCACCACCACCCTCTCTCTCTCTCTCTCTCTCTCTCTCTCTCTCTCTCTCTCTCTCTCTCTCTCTCTCTCTCTCTCTCTCTCTCTCCTGACTCCACTCCACTCCACTCTGAACCACCACTTTATCCACGGGACCCAGCGATTTTACACTGCCGCGGTCCGGGCGATGGGGGCAGCTAAGTCTGGGATTAACTCTCCATTTGCACATTTCTCGTGGGCATTCTCCCGCTGGGGCCTCCACCTACGCCCTTCCTCGCTTTTCTCTGCGACCCCTTGCTGGAAATTGGGTGGCCAGGACTAGCCCCATGACCTGCCGTGGGATTGAACGAGCGGGAGAGCTGAACCGTGGCAAGAGCGGGGTTGGGATTTGACGCTGGCACTCAGAACGAATCTGAGAGTCTTTGAGAGTGCGTGGCGTGGCTGAAGGGCGGGAAAGCCGGTGCCGGTGCTGGTGCCGATAATTCGGAGATGGCGTGCGGAGAGATCAGGCCTGGTGACCGTCTCAGGAAACAAGACACACGCAAGGGGTCCGGGAGAAGGGAGGGAGACACTCGATGTAGGCTTTATCTTGGGGGGGGGGGGGGTTGGCAGGAGAGAGGGGGTGCAGGGGAGGGGGGGGGGTCATACTAGACGACTTAGAAAGCCAGATGGACAGCAGGACCGAAGAAGAAATGGATCCCATAATGACACTTGCAAGCACGCGCACATACACCAACTATTTCACGCACTTGTACATGTACATTCACACACATGCTCACAGAAGACAAGAAAGTATGGTACAGTCAAAGACCCTACATATAGAAAGATGAGGTAATCTATAATAGCCTTTATGTTCGAAAGCGAGGATGCAGAAGAGTTGCGTCCCATGAATTTTTATGCTCAATTACGTAGTTCCTTGGAGGGTAGCTCAGTAAAGCACACTCATGTGAAAAGAGAATGCTGCACTCCAAAACTGTTCTGTAAAACATCTGAAATGTCGAAATCTTTCCCATCGATCACAGTGTTTATCTACGTGAAGCGTACGACCGCGGGGACGTTTTCACTTGTGATGTGAACGGGGATAAATAATTGTGTTCAGCTTATCATTCTGCGTCTCTGGGGAACGGAAGAAGGATTTTCCCGCGCAACAGTAGGAAGCATTCGTGCAAGAAATCGGGCTGCAGACGGCGTCACCGCGCCTCCTCTGTCAGTCAAAGCATGGATCCTATATAGAATGGATGGCTGACTGTGGCGTGTAGAGAAATAAGTTCTCCGATAGCCTCGTTTTCAATCCAAAACTGATTGCACTTCCGGTTGCTCCGCTTTCAATGGCCGATGCCTTTGTTAGTGTAAACACCTGACGAAAATCACGATTTGTGTGTCTTAGTTTTAGCCATCTTAATTTTTTATCCGCATAAGTCGGTGGGAAAATGGGTCTAGTTTGTAACCCTGTGTTTAGTGTTGTTGTCAGCCATTTCTGAAATGCCTAATTACTTCCAGAGTCAACCACAGTGTGTTGCGAAATGAGTGACAGTGATACAAAAGCTGCCGTGGTTCCTAAACCAATATCAAGGAGGGCGAGTAACCGGAAGTGCAATCAGTTTTGGATTGAAAACGAGGCTATCGGCGAACTTCTTATGACACAGCGCGTGCAGGCAGAGCGAGCCAGCCATCCATTCTATATAGGATTCATGTGTCAGTCAAAGTAGCCGCGCGAGCACAACGCTAGGAAAAGATAACTCTAAACACCCCATCCTCGCAGCTTCATTCGAAGTTCCGCGTCTGTCTGTATACTGTCTTTAGTACTGTGGAGCGACTTGCTCAGACGACACGGTCAGCAGCAAGGTTTCACCCGTAAAAGGGCTGCTGCTATGGTCATGATGGGCTCTATAACACCCCCTTTTTAAAATAAAGATTCACCAAATCCGCAAAGCAATGAAAGTTAATTCACTTCTCAGGAACGGAGGGGAAAAATTGTATTTATGCGTTTTCGAAACAAGGACAGTTGCCCGTCAAAACTAAGAGCAGACCTGCTCAGCAGTGTGCTTCCTGGCTGGGTTCTGTTCAGGTCTGGCCGCAGGGGAAATAAGGAGGTTTAGAAGCTTCGGGGACTAACTCGACGCAAGTAAAAGAATTGTTTTGTACAGTCAACCTGCTTAGCCCAGACCTGGCCCCAAACAACAGATGAAACCTCTTTTTCTTTCAATGGAAGTAAAACGCTCTTATTATTTCTTCTGGGATCGGTTTTGCCCGCAATAGCCTTTTTCTATGATCTGAAATGATGCCTCTAGAATCGGTGCCGATAGCTAGGGAAAGCGATCCTCACGAAGGTGCATGGTGTGGAGAGTGCGAAGAGAAGGTGAGAAGGGTAGGGCGGGGTGGGTGGGGTGGGGGCAGAAAGGGGCGAGAGAAAATGGCAGAAGTGGCAGAAGCGGGGACCTGAGAAGCTGACTGCGGAAAAGGCGGGAAGCCGTAAAGACGGCAGGAAGGTGGCCGCAAAGCGGCACGTGACCCGGGCCAAGGTCAAGGTCGGTCTCACGCGAGGGTGCCACTGTTTTTCCCAGAGCCCTTCTTCATTCAGTCGTGGCCTTCTTCAGCTTTCGTGCTTTTGTTAATGCTTAATGAGTGCTGTACTTGCTTGTAAGAAGAGGAGTCGTCTGACGTTTATTGTTACTGCTTTTCTTCACTGAGCATGTTTTTACACCTTTGAATGATCGTGGATGCTAAAGGACAGAGATACTGCAAAGGACGTTCACCATAGTGGTATCACCGCGGTATCACTGTGGAGTAGGTAGGAGATGTCAACGTCAGGCTAACGAAAGGCATAGTATTCTTCGCGTGTTCTCTGGTGACGTGCAGTCCTGCTTAATTTTCGTCTAAACTTGGCAAATGGGTTTTTGAAGCATTGTCATAGACGGGCATTAGTGTGATCGTAACGTCCAGGAGAAATGTGGGAACAATTTTCCAAACTTCTATCCCGCCTATGAAACATTAACAATAAAATGATGAAAACTGTAAAAGTGTAAAGCGGGAGCAACGCAGGCGATAAAATGAGCCAAAGCAGCAGGCTGAATGCCATGTACGGGCGAAGGAAGCTCTTGATAGGGGTGAGGAAATTGAACTAGTTGACCAACGCTGGTCAGTTACTTGAGGTCCACATATGCCGCACAGAGGACTGCCCGTCTCCTGCTTGTGGTATGGCATCTCACACACACATACACACACATACGCACATATACGCACGCATATACGCACACATACACACACATACGCACACATACACACACATACACACACATACGCACACATACACACACATACACACACATACGCACACATACGCACGCATATACGCACACATACGCCACTGACACACACATGCCCACACATACACACATGCGCACACATACGCACGCTTATACGCACACATACGCACACACTTACACACACATACGCACACAAACACACACATACACACACATCTCTAATGAGTCTGGAATCCCGTCCACGCAGTCCTCTCTATTCCTGTCTTCCTGCATCTCTTTTCACCCTCGCCTTGCCTCCCTTTTGGATGCTTGATTCAGTTTCCTCTCTCTCTCTTTCTCATTGTCTATGTCTTTCTCTCTCTGTCTGTCTGTCTGTCTTTCTCTCTCTGTGTCTCTGTCTGTCTGTCTGTCTGTCTGTCTGTCTGTCTGTCTGTCTCTCTTTCTCTCTCTTTCTCTCCCTTTCTTTCCCTCACCCCTCTCTCTCTCTCTCTCTCTCTCTCTCTCTCCGTCTCCGGCTCTCTCTATCTCTCTCCGTCTCCGCTCTCTCTCTCTCCCCTCTCTCTCTCTCTCTCTCTCTCTCTCTCTCTCGCTCTCATCTCTCATCTCTCTCGCCTCTCTCTCTCCACCCCCTACCCCCATCTTCTCCATCCCTACACTATTACTCTCTCTCTCTCTCTCTCTCTCTCTCTCTCTCTCTCTCTCCGCAATCAAGCTGAAATCCAGAAAACACAATGTTCTGCGGCTTCCTTTGGTTGCGAGAGAGGCACGTCTACTAGTCTTCCACTGCTCAACGCCTGCCCTGACAGCGGAGTTGAGCAGGCCTCCCAAGTGCTGTGGATTGGAAAGCGAGGGAGAAAAATCCCATGGGAAGACAATAAGAATTCTGCGTGCTGACGCTTTCTGCTGACCTTTGACACGAAACCTCTCAGCCAATTAGGCGCCAGTGTGCGCCAGTCACCGCCAGATGGCGTACCGCCTGAAGGGCCCTCGTCCAATCAGCGAATGAGAATTCCGACTTAGCGGGAAAAGTTTAGCAGCAAACGCAGCACGGTAGAACAATATTTTTTTAAAGCTGGGGAATAAAAATCTTTTCACATGGAAAAAATGTTAAAAGGAGAACTTTTTGAATAATCACAAACCATAACTTTTTGCGGATCAAGTCACGGAG
>JAWQFJ010023400.1:15000-47500 GCA_034096865.1 Theodoxus fluviatilis | reverse complement strand
CACAGCCTCGCCTCCCTTGCCCTGCCTCTCCGTTCAAGGGTGCGTTGCTTACGCTAGAATCTTGCAAGAGCTTGCGAGGAATAGGCCGGTGTCAACGGGTTTCAAGAAAATGGAAGCAGAAGTAAAGGCAAGCAAATGTTGACACATTAAACACCGGCCTACGCCTCGCAAGACCTCGCTTCTAGGCAACGCGGCCCAATTCAGGAAGTCAACAATAACACTGCTAGCTTGCCTGCGCAATTGTCTTCCCCTGCAAGAAGACACACATGTACGTCAGTCTCAGTGGCGGTGTCTTTGGGGGAAAATGCCCCCGTCTAAGATGTCCAGTTGCATTGATATCTCTGCGCGAGACAAAGGTGTCGTGTTTTGATTGAGGTTGGCTGTCTGCTTAGTGGGTTTGTACTGTTTTGAGACAGGTTCGAGTTTGACTTTTACGACTTCGTGAGTGTCTTTAGTTGCATTGCTCAGGTAAAAGAAGAGGTCCCGAAAGATACAGTTTCGTGTCGTGTCTATGCAATGCGTGCTTTATACGCCATGTAGTCGGTGGTCCTAAGACTGAATTTTGTTTGAGAAAAGGTAATATTTTGGGTCGGGTAGCTTCTACTTTTTTTTAGGCTTTATTTACGTGTCAAGACATCTTGTGCAAAAGTAGTGCGAATGCAGCGATTCTTCATTACTTTTATTTTGTTAGCTTGTTCTATATCTAATGCGTGTATGTTTTGGCGTTGACAAGAAGTGTATGATTTTGATATGCGAAATATATCTCTTCACAGTAGATCTCCTTCTTTCATCAGTATCGGATTAAACCAGAGACGAGGAACAAGTGCATGAGCGTTGTTCGAAGGCTTGGTTTCAGTTTCGTTGTCGGCATAAAACTTTGTGATCAGAGCTTTGTTGATCCCCTTCGTTCATCAGATGGACTTTGTCGTTTGCACAAAACCTCGTGTAATTAGGATGTGCGGAATCAGTGCGTGGTAGATTCCGTTCTTCGATCAGCCTCGTGTCGAGCCAGAGATGCGTAAAGACTGTATAGGCGTTGTTTGAAGGTCCGGTTTGGAGCGGAACTTTTACTACCCAGCGTCATGGTCTTGCTTTGTGGAAGAGAAGATCTTGCTTCTGTGGGTGTGCTGTCTTCTACGGTTCCACAGTTCAATCTTGCGAGGAAAACACGGATAATGCCAATTCTGTGCCTAACCCCATGGGTCTGACGGACTTTTAGAGGAAAGTCCACGCTCCTGATGGAGAGCGACAGACCGCTGCTGCCGAGATGTGCGTGTTCTCCAGATTATTCATCTTCTAGTCTTTCTGCCAGATTGCCTCATGCTAATCCCGTGGCTTATACTCGTGGCAGCTGTTGCTTGATCACCCTGTCTTTCATTCCTTTACATCTACCCGCATTCCCGCTGACATTTTGGCGTATGACAATGCCATTTGAAGGCAGTGCTAATAAGATCATGTATCATCCACATTGGCTGGTATCGGTTTCCAATCAGGTGGATGGGCCGTGGGCTTGTTCGATATTTACGGCGTATCTATACTAGAAGTGTAAGGCGAAGAGTATTGTTTCCAGGCGACGTACCCTGGTTTTCTGCATTGTTATTGGATTATCGGATTCATCAAGCGTGTTGAAATTCATATTTGTTCTCTGCTTTGTTTGATAGTTTCTTTCTTGTTGTCCCCATAGTCTCTTTTCTGCACAAGTTCAGGGTTCCATCCCACATCTCCAAGATGATCAGCATGTTTGTTTTGCTGGTCTTTCCTTTCCAATGTTTCGTGTGTATCTCTTTCTTTTCCTGGCAGTCTTGACTGCAGAGGCAGACGGGGGTCAAAAAGCAACGACACAGAGATATTCTTGCTGCCACGAGATCAGTCACGCAAACAGCAACAGGATAGGTTGCTGTCGCTATACTGAATAGACGCTCCTTCCTTTTTCAACAAGCACCATGCCCTGCCTCGTCCCTGTGTCTTTAACTTATCATCAGTGTGCCCCGACCACATCAACTTCTCGTCATCACGCCATCAAGACTGCCTCAACGCGCTTCCCACCAAAGCAGCCTCCTCCAGAAATGTCTGGGATGCGGAGAAGGGAAGTCGTTAGGGCTATTTTGGCCATGGCTTCAGCTTGAAAAGAAAAGGGAAGTAGTGATAGAGGGGGAAGAAAGTCATTGTCAATCTTGGCTGGTAGTTCAAACCTAGATTATCACGGGTATGAAGGGATTAAAGTTTCGAGCCGCATGAAAGTTTTAGAGCCGTGAATGTGGTAAGTCATAGGTGTGTTGAATCTTTTTCTCAACGCTGAAAATGTTGGAATAGTGGGGGTAGTCGTAGTCAAAATCAGGCTGTAATCTGCGGAGAGATGGAGTATGATTATCTTGTGGATTTGAAAGGATTTTCTCTCCAAAACCTTTTCGGGGAATGAGAGTAAGATGCCTGAGAGTTCAGGACGATATCCTCAGGACTTGAATTTGGAGATAAGTGCCGAGAAGGGAAAGCTGTCGTGATCCACCACAGATCAAAAGCTTTGAAGAGATGAAGAGCGAAATTTGGACGAGGGAATGAAGGACTTCTCCAAGCAAAAATGTCAAGTAGCAGCGGAGACACATTTGGGTTTCTGACCGTGGAAATCTGGGCTTAGGAGCAGAAGTCGTGGCCTGCCGCATAGTGCTACTGATTTGTGGGCGATGGATGACAAGCTCTATTTTCAATGGCGGTCTCTGCCTACCAGAAGCTTCTTGGACGTTGTGGAGAAAGGAAGACAGCATGGGATTCCAGCCTCTGCCTCAGTGATGAGAATGCAGATGAGTGTGAGAAAATAGAGGTATATTGTTAACGCTCGGTGTGCCTTGATAACAACCACAAGAAAGCACACTCCAAGTCCACCGGCATAGATGGTAGACCAGCTCTGATGGGTGCTGTGCTGCCATTGGTTGATAGATCCAATAGAGAGTGAGCTTAGTAAAGGCAGTGTCGAGTGGGCGAACATTCCGACTGTAGCACTCCGCCGTCGCAATCTGAATTTTCTGATCGTGGCATTCCGAGGGTTTTTAAAACTGTGGACATTAAAAGAGCTAAAGGACGGAATAAGCCTGCTACTAATGCATGAGAGGATCAGAGAAAGTAATTGGGTTTAGAGCAACGGTGCCAAAAACATGGATGAGCGTTGCTGAGTGACGGATGTCGCGATAAATCTAGTAATGGCAAAAGCAGCTCGACGCCATGTTTATGGTGGCCCGGAAAACCATACACGGGGAGGTATTTCCTCTGTTGAAATCAGCAGCGATTCATTAACCGATGTGAAAGTTTTGTATTATTTTCAAGGAAGCCTCTTCAGGGTAAGACAATTCATTATCATCTCATTTTTTGTGTGTCGACCGTATGAGAAAAGACATTCATTGAAAGCAGAGACTCGTGACGAGACAAGTGGCGCCCTTATCCATTTCCGAATTGTGGAACCTCTTCGTAGACACGGAAGCTTCAACATCGTAAAAGTTTCCCGTGGCAGTTTTGACACTTTGATTTACGTAAATCCGTTCCACAGACTTTCGTTCGCATGCGTTTTGACTCGGTGGCTGTGTTCCTGAATACCATCGTCCGGAACAGGATGCACCACTGTCGACGAATTTGAAGGTTCCTCGTGGTGCCGCTGTGAGATACCTGGTACAGCCAGTTCTGCAGCATCCCGCGGCTCCTGCTGATGTCTCCCATGAAGAGAATACGGCGTCTGCGCCATGTTCCTTCAGTCAAAGCGCAGCTCGGTGCGCGCCCGAATTGCAGTAAAGACGGGCAGAGACGCCGAGAAGCCAGCATCAGGTGAACCTCGTCCAATGGCCCAGGACGTGCGGACGCTTATCAGATCTGGGGAAGATGCTCCTCCTTTGATCTCCCGTGTGTTCCAAACCACCTCCTCCAAGTGTTAAGAGGTTCGCCCCTGCTCGTGTTGCATCTTCTCTTTTATCTCTTCCCTTCTCCCCACCGTACTCCCCACACGGTATCACTCCCCACGCTTCTCTTTCTCCGTGCCCTCCCTCGTCTGTCGAGCGGCTGTTAAGACACTGAGAGTGGTTAATTAAGTCCCTTCTTGAAGAATTGCATTGCACCGGATGCTACGCTGCTCTTTTCTAGTGTACATCTTACTTATGATTGCTTATGTTAGGGCGAGGGTTTTTCCCCCTCCGAGGAGATGCTGGGCTGTAGATAAGATGAGCTGATGTGAGATAGTGTGGATGTGTATATGTGTGTTTTAGGTTTTTGTCAATGCCCACGATTAGCCGCAGCGCTTTTTATGTGTTTTCAGTGAGGAGTATGTGAGATGGAGTTTACTGAGGAATAGTGAAGAAATTCGGAGGTGGGTGAGGGACGAGGCAGCTTGATGTGCCGTGTTTGGACAGACATTAAATCGGGGGAAGTTTGAGAAAATACGAGCGTATTTTGAAGTCCACGCTTGATAGGAATAGGGATTATCTTACCACATCCCTGTGAACATCTTAAAAGCAACAAATAGCTTGCAGCTGTTTACGTAAGCTTTGCCATGATTTCTTTTCTATTTAGAAATGTGTGGCTTTTTAAAGAATTCAACCCGATTTTTAATGAAATAAAACGCCTAATGCAATAGATCTTGCAGCCGTGGACGACATTATTTTTGTTTTCATAATCTGTATTTGTTGACTAGATCTTTGATTAACGTGAGTGTTTATCATAATCGTGATTCCTCAGTACATGTCTACTCCCTCGTCTGTCTGCCACTCTGCTTATCCGTCTGTCCGGAAGTTGCTCGTTTAACCCATCACCGTCTCTCTCTCTCTCTCTCTCTCTCTCTCTCTCTCTCTCTCTCTCTCTCTCTCTCTCTCTCTCTCTCCCTCCCCCCCCCCCCCCCCCCTTCCCCTGGTTTGGGTGTAAGGATCTCACCAAAAGTCGAATTACCAGGGAAATGGAGCCTTGACATGCTCTCGCTTTAACACCAGCTCCGGTGATTTTTGTGATCAATGGCCTTATATAGCTAACAAATACTAATGGGCTTTAAATGTCATTCACCCTGGCCGATCATTCGGGTCGACAGGTAGGCAATCGCCCACTTCCCCCTCCCCCCTTTCTCCCCACCCCCACCCCATCTGTATGTCTCTCTCTCTCTCTCTCTCTCTCGCTCTCTCGCTCTCTCTCTCTCTCTCTCTCTCTCTCTCTCTCTCTCTCTCTCTCCGTGTAAACAGCCTAGCCATGCAAGCTTGATAAAACAGTTGTAGGGGCTCTCGCCCGTTCGTTAGCTTGTTGGTTCTTGCCATCTTTATCAAGCACCGTGTTGTTGCCGGGTGCATCAACTTCAAATGGCGCGTTACCGATAACCTGCCCTGCCCTCTGTAACCCAAGACTGCTGATGGCTGCCCGCCCCTACCTCTCCCTCAAAGACCCGCAGGGTGCCAACGGAAAGCTTTGCTGCTCTGCTGTGAAAACACCGAGCGCCCAGCACCGCCTTTAAAGTCTTCGAGCCGCCCATTTGTGCCTTTCAAGTGTTCGTGGATGTCCCAGGGAAAGCTTACGTTGTTCAGTCTGGGGTTTCTTTGAATGGGGCCCAGGTTACCCGCGGGTTTGGCTTGCCGTTTGTGATGTGCATACGTGCAGTTTGTTGTTCATGTCGTCGGAATGGATGGAGTGGATCAAGCTGTTCGGAGGTCCTCCCATTCCCTGGATAGGGTTTCGGACATGGTTGGAGCGGTAGACAAGGAGAGCGTGAGCCAGAATTGAAACAAGTACTTACATTGTTCAGTGTGCCTTTCAAATTCAATATTTTATTATCAGAGGAACAGATAATCGTGCTCATGCTTCCAGGTTTTGCTCATTTCTTGACAAATTTTCTAATATCATGATAAAGTTCGTTACGATGCCTAGCTTAACATTTTGCTTGAAGTGACGTTGAAGTGAAAGGATGTCTGAATCGTCGTAAACTGCCGAAAATAATTTCTGTCAAAGAATTTGAATCTAAGATTATGTTTTCAGAGCAAGTTGTAATTACTCAAGGTTCAGCGAATTCCTTTGGGATGGTCCTGTTTCGAAATGTGGGAACACTGGCATATTTCTACCCATGAACGTATACTGTGTTTGGAATCATCAATTACGAAAATTCTCTCTCTCTCTCTCTCTCTCTCTCTCTCTCTCTCTCTCTCTCTCTCTCTCCTCTCTCTCTCTCTCTCTCTCACACACACACACACACACACACACACACACACACACACTCACTCACACTCACACTTTTACTTCGATCATCGCGTACCCTGAACTGCTGTAGTTCAGTATAAGTATACTCGGATTTTTGGTAAGCTGGCCGAAAGGAATTCTGTCAAGGAATTCGATCCTGAGATTGGCTGCCCCTCCGCTGGAACAGATGTGCAGCACTGATGTGTTGTACGCCAGTGGCAGAGCGCGAAGATCCCATGCTGACAATCTTGTCTGAGATCTCCGATCTTCTGCAAATTCTACATCAGTCTACGTACATCTGCCCGCCAGACACCCGTCGTTGAGAGCCAGTGTACCATGCACCCTCAGTCGTTCACTGTTAGGTGGATGAGGAGGGGTGGGATGGATCAGGTAAACAGACTGACAAGCAGGCAAGCGAGCGGACTGGCAGAGGATCAGCAAGGCAGGGGACAGGCAGGCTGCCAGCCAGGGAAACAGACAGACAGACAGATGGACGTATTATTACAGAAATAAGACTAGAGGTTGATGCTTGTGAAGGACCTCCCATGTTACAGATCTAGGGTTGGCCTCCTTTCTGTATGCCAGCCTGGAAAGAGAGTACAGTATATCTACACTGTATACAAGTACATAACAGTGCCATCCCTGATTTATTTACCGCGGAGCGGACTCCCTTGCGTTGTGCAGGCGTTTAGGGTTGCTGTTATGATGGACTCGTGGCACCTGTGGTCTGGCGCGCAAATCAGAGTTACCCCCCTTTGCGATTTTCGTAACTCCTCGTCCTGAAGAAGTTGCCAGGGGCAGACAACTCGACCCTATCTGTTCTCCTCGGCTTTCACCTCTGACCCATCCAGGTCCTTCCTTGTTGTTTCCCAGTCTTGTCTTTTAGCTCGGGAGACAGAAACGTGCGGGGAGGAGTGGATCCAAGACTTTCACGAGACTCACCAGCCGCGCTCGCAGAACATATGGTGGTGTTTTGACATTTTTATCGGCGCCGGTTAGTGGCCAGATGCGGGCAGGTTACGGGGAAAGCACAATTATTGTTCTAACCCCCTTCCCCCCCGAGGAAACACTCCGTCTAAATAAGCCACGGCTGTGGATAGACCCCTTGGCGAGACTGGGACCGTTCCACTTGGTCTTGAGAAGTCTGGAACCATCTCCCCCTTGTCTGCAGCAGTCTGGGCGAGAGTCTGGCACTCCCGTTGTCTGGTGATGGCCAAGGTGGTCCACGTTCGCACTGAGTGATCCCAGATACTTCAGCCTTTGTCTGGCTGCAGGAGCGATTTCACCTGGACCTGCTGTCAGATACGTGTTGTGGGAGACATGGAGAGGCGAGAGCGATCCAATATGGATTAGCCACTCAATGGAATAACTCAGGCATTTTTGGTCAATAGAGAATTGTATCGTGTAATTTTGTGGCGGGGAAATATATGTGACTCCACCACAAAGGGAGATGTGGACTTTATCTATCGACAGCTTCATTTCGAGAAATTGGCCAAATAGAGTGAGAAATGTTAGGTATGTCAGCGTTGATATTTTGATAGACTCTGGAACCTACATTCGTTTGCTTGCAGCACGACATCTTGTCTTTCTGAGCTTTCCATTGACAGCTGTCCAGCTGGTCAACCGAGCCGTTGTGCCACATTCAAAATGGCCATCATGATGACTAAATGCGATTGCCTAAACTTTCAAACCCATTTTCTCAAAACGTCATATAAGTGGGTCTCAGTTTTCAGTAGTGCCTAACTTTTTTTCACTATTTTAAACTTCAAGCTTTTTTACATCATTGGAAAGACATTCGTATCCTCTTTACGTTCGCATGCATACCTGAGCTTTTCCTTCAGTGAAGTAGTCATCGAACTTTTGGTGAGTTATTCAAAATAATCATGTGTAACCTCCCATTGATCCCTTAAGTGTGTTTTTGGATGGGGAGAGAGAGAGAGAGAGAGAGAGAGAGAGAGAGTGTGCGTATGCGGGCGCGCGCGCCTGTCCTACTGTCCGTTCATCCGTCTTTCTTTCAGTTGGTCGGTCGATCACTCAGTCTGTTCATCCATCCACCCACCCTGTCACCTATCTGCCTGTGCCTCTGCCTTTGCCTTCTTCTCCTTCCTTCCTCTTCCCTCTCCTCTCTCTCTGTCTTTCTCTATCTCTCTTCCTCTCTCTCCCTCTCTCTCTCTCTCTCTCTCTCTCTCTCTCTCTCTTCCTCTCTCTCTCTATCTCTCTATCTCTTCCTCTCTCTTCCTCTCTCTCTCTCTCTCTCTCTCTCTCTCTCTCCATCCATCCTCCAACACACGTGTTGTTGAATTGCCCAGGAAAAGGCGTTTTTCCTAATAACGCGAGTGGTAAGCGTGGAGATGACGAGAAAATAAGCTGTGGGGACTGGCACGTTCCTAGAGAGGGGATGGAGTAGCCCCAAGCAGGCCTGTGTTTTCTGTACACTTCCTCCCTTGCTCCTTCCTCCCGTTTGGCCCTGAAATGACACATTGAGTCATGCGTGATACGGACCGTATGGAGCTCGCGCAAGCTGTCAAGGAAATGGCCGTGAAGGAAGCCCCAACCTCTTGTCGAAGGTCTATTCCTATGGCTACAGCGCTCGCCCGCAGTCGCCTCAAGCCGTGTTCTAATCGAACGATGCTTACGTCTACTTCGCCGATTTTTCGACTTGCTGCAAGTGATTTGGGGACTTGTGGCAGGTGTGCTAAACTTCAAACCGACATCGGTGATCGCGTAGTTTGAAGTCTGGTGTCCTTCTTTGTCGTTGTGGCCGCTGCTGCGTTCTGATTGGACGGTCAGACCGATCATTCACGCATAGAAACTTGTTCTTTTATGATAGAGAAATGTACGCATTGTACTCAACAAAGAAGAAATAGCACCCACTCACGCGTTTATTTGTGTAGTTTACAAGAAAACAATCGGTCAATTTCCCCTTTGCGAGCCAAACGCTCTTTATTAGAATTACTGACACAGATACTAAGAAACTGTATATGTTTTTCAAGGGTATACGTATAATACATCGAAAGTTCATTCAAATTGCTACATTATGCAAATCAAACTAAAATCTGAAGGAGCGAATTCTGCCGTTCCGGCCATGTAGCAACATGATACTACATATCTTATCATGTAACTCGGTGGGGCGGGCCGTGACGTTAGCATATCATTACAGTTAGCTGCGGTCTATTCGCATGCAGCAGCCCCCGAACACGAGATCGCGTAAGTCCTCTTCGCCCTTCGTTCACTTCAGGTACTGCGTCACATTAGAACACAACTCTACTGCTAGCGTTTGCAGCATTCGAAGCTTCTCAGATCCTGGAGCTGCTTGCTCAGGCACGGTGGCTAACATGCATCGCCTCTCCCCTCCCTGAAGCGAAAGCGGGTACCTGTGAGGGCAGTCATGGCGCTCTGCAGTGTAATCAATCCTTGATGCAGCCGAGGACCTCAGTCGCAATGCAGTGCACCCCGGGGGGTGGAGATGGGGGTAGTGACTGACTGTGTATCACTGCGCCTGTCATCAGGCGCCAGGAAAGGAATGATGAAGTGGTTCTGTGATCAGGGGATAAAGTTTAAAGCGGCTGAACTCCAGATATGGGTGATGAATCGCCATATAAAACAGTATCTTTATCTTTGCTAAGTGTAGGCGGTCTCGAAGAGCTTCAGCTTGTTAGTGCCGGTCTGTGTACTGTAAGCACTGGCGCAGTCATGTACTCATCTATCGGGGGGGGGGGGGGGGGGGGGAAGATGTGATTTTTATTTAGCGATATATCACTCATGTGTGGGTTTCAAACCGCTTTACACTCTACCCCCTAACCACTGGGTTACTTTATCAATCCTTTACTGTATGCAGTGTATCCTTCTGCTGTGTGCAGTTCAGTCTTGCGTTAACTTCGTAATGAACGCATGATGAGCTTTTGGTTTAAACACGAGAGTTTCTAAGTAAATGGTGTTTTCCCGAAAGATTCACGACCACTGCTTTTCGCTAATTAGAGCTGTTCAGTAAATGCTGCCGAATGACAAGTACATGTATCTTGAGTTAGCATTGTAATAAGTGAGTGATACAAATTATTTTGGTCTCTGCACAAGCGTTATCAGTAATACGGTGCTCTACCGAAAGCTCATTGACCACTGCTTCTCTCTGATGTGGTGCATCTAAGAACAACCTGTATATGCGAATATCCACAATAGTAGTATTTGTAATTACCTCTCTTGCAACTACAGTCCCCTCCCTGTACGGTCCATTCCATTTCCATGTTTATGGAACTCTACGGCAGAGGTCAGTTAGTCGGAAGACTGAAGCAAGGAGGTCTGAAGGGGAGGGAGGGAAGAGGGTTAACAGGAGAGAGAAAAAGAGAACTGTTCTGATGTGGCAAACGGGAAGGATGGCCTGGGTAACTGACTGCTCTCAGGATGAAGGTGGGAAGTTGAAAGAGAGTGAAAGAAGCGGTGGGGGATGGAGATGGGGTGGCGGGTAAGAAAAGGGAAGCATATGCTGTAACATTTCTTTTCGGGAAATGGTGCAAGGAAACCGGAGAGGACATGTGGTGAAAGTCTATGAGACAGTTCTACAGATGGAGTCTGAGAGTGAAGATGAAGGATGATTTGGGAGAGAGGTTATACAGTACGAAATAGCTGCGAGAAGACGGAGAGGGAGTTGAGAGGAGGGGGCAGGCGAGACGATGGAGGGGTTGGGGGGTGGGGATGGAGGGGCAGCTCGAGGGTGGGGGACAGGGGACAGTCAGTGGAGATCATGGACAGGAAGACGAGGCCAGTGGCTGAGTCACGCTCTGACGACAGACCGCTCCGTCAAACGGTGCCCTGGCTGGTGTTGTGTTTCGTGGCGGATTAAGTGGTTTTTAACAGTTCGTCATCGCCCGCTGAGCCAATCAAATTAGTCCGGCTTTGATCGACGCATGCGCGGCCCTCCACTAGCGCCCCCTTGCTGAGATGAACTTGGGGATGAATTCCGACACGTGGATTCCCTTGCAGACCTGTCTTCATCAATTATTTGTCCATCACTGTCTCTGTCTATTTCTATGTCTCACTTTCTCTGTTGCTTTCTGTATTTATCCCTATCTGTCCCTCCCTCTCTTTCTCTCTCTCTCTCTCTCTCTCTCCATCTTCTGCTCTCTCCTTCGTCGTGCCGGTCTCGTCGTCCGCGCTTCCGATCTCTCTCGCATTCTCCTTTTCTCAGGGAGCTCTGACTTCTCAGGAGCGCCCTCTTCCCCCCTCCCCTCCTCTCTCTCTGCCCCTCCCCATCTCTTCCTCTCTCTATCCATGCCTGTCCCCCTGCTGCCTTTGTTTCTGATGCCCGCGGGTCAGACTGGGATTACTGTCCCCGAGCTTCGTCCCTTTCATCGCCCATGTGACTCATGCCCCTTGAAGACCTCTCCAGCTCTGGAGGGGAGAAACTCCGAAAGCGCGTGCTTTGGCTGTGGCGGAAGAGGAAAAGACGGGAAACCCTGCGTGGCGACGAGTGGTCAGCGGCGACGTATGGGCCATGGTGGAGGCGTCGTAGGGTTTCCACCAACGGAGAAATCTACAGTTTGTTGTAGAACGTTATGAACATGTTGCATTTCTTGTACGGAAGACTGGAATCTCAAAAAGTGAAAAGGATTTTATCAATGACAGATTTTTTTTTCTTTTGACAAATTGAATGGGGCAAAGTTACCGTTGCAGAATGGGAAAAGGGTGTCTTTTATTATTGTTCTAGAGCATGTCTGATGATGGAAAACTAAAATCTTCTACTTGCATTTCTAAAGATTTAAGCAGCTACTTTCAGTGTCACTCGGATAGACTTTCTTCATTACATTTGGAATCCAGTAACAGCTTCAGAAAACGATTAAAAGCTACATCCTGTCCCTTCTATAAATAAAACGAATACGTCACGAAGGCGCTGACATAAAATCTTGAGGATGGCCCTGTCACATTGCTCTGTGATGCTATTAGTCAATGTTTAATTCAAGAGCAAGCTGCGCATATTTTAAGCTGTGATGAGGCGAGAACAAACTCTGCTAATGAGATCTAATTATAAACTGCAAACACTCTCTCTCACTCTCTCTCTCTCTCTCTCTCTCTCTCTCTCTCTCTCTCTCTCTCTCTCTCTCTCTCTCTCTCTCTCCCTCTCTCTCTCTCTCTCTCTCTCTCTCTCTCTCTCTCTCTCTCTCTCTCTCTCTCTCTCTCTCTCTCTCTCTTCTCTCTCTCTCTCTCTCTCTCTCTCTCTCTCTCGCCTGAGCATTTGCACGTACAAGGACTTTCCAAAATTACATCGGTGTCTCCGTACTTCTGATGACGTGCTGGAAAAAGGTCCTGTGGGGAATTTCTTTCTTACTCGACCACACGTAGGTAGCTGTGACGTTCTTGTCCAGCATCTAGGGTTTTTGGAAATCGCCATCTGATGTCATATCTAATGGATGAATGAACAGGAATGGTAGCACACCCGCACTAACAGACAGTAGAATTTAATTCTGTCAGAGAATCGCGATCGGCTTTGAGCATGTCTGTAAAACGTTTATGGAAAATGAAGTTGCAGAGTAACTTTTCCGTGGACGATTAAAACGTGGACAAAATCAAAGGATTCTATGGATATTTGAACCACTTCCCAATTTGAATTTAGAGTGGGGGAAAAGGAAATCTTTCTTTTGGACGTCTGAACTTTGTCAGGGTCTCGGGAACTTCGTGTCGCATGTGGAGCATAATTTTGAAACGCTGGTTGTCACGCATGTACTGTTCTGACACATGAACTAGCAAAACAGCGTTACATTTACCTTGGCTTTGCCCTCTGGGTCAAATACCACCCAATTTGGGAAGCATGGCCACCGAAATGACCAGCTGTGGGTGGACTTTTGAGCTGCATTGGTTTAATAGCACCTTGTGAAAGGCCGGGCCACTGAACTGGCCAATTTTGGGTGGACTTTTGAGCTGTATTGGTTGAAGAACACTTTGTGAAAGGCAGGGCTACTAAAATGGCCAGCATTGGGTGGACTCTTGAGCTGTATAGGGTCAACAGCACTTTGTAAAAGGCAGGGCTAGTGAACTGACCAGCTTTGGGTGGACTCTTGAGCTGTTTTGGGTCAAGAGTACTTTGTGAAAGGCATAGCCACTGAACTGACCAGCTTTTGTTAGACGTTTGAGCCGTATTGGGTGAAGAGCATTCATCCCGTGCAGAGCAGGGCCACTGAGTAGCTGGCAGGCCGAGGCCTTGTCTTGCGGACATCTCCCTGGGGAACGTCTGCCTGCCAGGCTGGGGACTCACGCTCCAATACTCTGGCAGCCCAAAGCCACATTGGGGGCGACTGGCCGTGATCTGTCAGATATTCCTCCAGTCTCCTAAACCTCTTGTGCACCCAAAATTGTCTCTTTTCCGCCCCCTACCCCCACTGGCTCCCTCTCTCTTTAATGTACTTCATCTCTTCGTTGTCCTCCGTGACTCCTGCTCTTCCCGCAGTGCCGTGATATACTGGTCCATTTCTTAAATCCCTCGAAAATCCCTTCGTTCTCATCTCATCATCTTCTCCTCTGTTTCACCCTTGCTTTCGTGTCTCTTACTCTCTTCCCGTGCAATTCTTGGTGTTACACTCATTCGCCTCATGTATCCTCCAGGCCAAGAGACCGAGGGAAGGATTGATTCAAATTTGCACGTGATTGATATAAACCTGGTCTCTTGACCTTCGCACTTTGGGCCGATATAAAAAAAGCCAGTCTTTCTATCTGCATCACTCACGCTTCGTGTCTGTGATCACTATTATCCAACTTCGTATTGTCTCATTTGCCTCCCTGCAACTGTGCTCACTAAACGTCGCTTGGTCAACAGCTGTCCAGCAGCTTTGGGTCACTGAGTCCCTCGGGCAAAGAGAGGTCCACCACGACTGACCGCCTGAATGACCGTAATGACGCAGCTGGTGGACCATGGTTATCGGTGCCTGTCCCGCTATCGACAACTCGTCTTGATGGCAACCTCAGTCTGCCTTCTGTCTGCACTGTACTGCTGTCATGGAGTGAGTGGGGATGTTGTCTGGATGAATTGTTTGGCTTGGATGTGTTAGACCCTCGTTTGTACGAAATAGTGGAAGGCCAGGTAAAGCTGTCTGTCCTGATGGTGTGAATTCCTCACTGTATTCATAGGAGATACTGAATGATGAAGAAGAATTGTCTGTCTTTCTACTGTGCAGAACTAAAGCCCGATCAGGAGATGCTTCTGGTTCCTGTGTGTCTGGCAGAGGTTGTGGCTTGACCGTCCTCCACGGTGGTACAAGCTGTGTGGCCAGACAGAAACTCACTGGAACTAATGTCTTTGAGTGATGTTGTCGTTCCTGAGTGATTCGCGGAAGCTGTGAACCCATCTGTCCGTCGCAGCAGCTAATGGGGAGTGGTCAAAGAAGAGCTGTCTGGCTGACTTGATCTGATACGTCCGGAATGGAGTGTTGGCCTGGAATTGTGTGTAGTGACCTTGCACTACACTCCCTGTGCAAACGGGGCAGAATGGGCAAGTACAGTTGTCATCCCAGCGTGGCCTGATGTTTGCAGTGGTTGCTAACGGTTGACTGTGGCAATGGGACTGCCTATCGATCGCTTCACCAGTTACCGAGTGAACTGGTTGACATGCGCAGATGCGCAACTACCGGATCTACATCTACTGCTCTCGTGTTATTGTTGTCAAGGAAACCCCATACGCACACACAGCAGTTCTACTTCCTAATGTGTCCGTGTTCCAGTAATAAAAAATGCAAACCGAGAAGGTGTCGACACCCATGTACAGATTTTGTGCGGCCCGCTACGAATGATTTATCACTAACTTCAACATTCAACTCTTTTTTACCTCTTTACGGCAAGACATACATTAACCTATTTTTTGGACTTAATTACCTTAGATACCTTATTGAAGCCGACATTCGTTCTCTGTGGAGTGGGGGTAAGAACAGACCCAACGCATCTCCATGCGCGATTTGTTAGAGGCGAATATACAGAGTAATCGTGCTTTGACTTGTTCTCAAACCAGCCCCCTTCAGTGTTTTTCGTTATTGATGACTTTACATAGCCTTTGGAGGCTAATAGGCCGTAGAAGTCCATTCATCAGCATGAGAATGGCCGTCACAGCCTTGGGCTGCATACACCAGGGTAAGCCTGTTTGCCGCCAGCAGTGTCCATTGGCATAACTGCTAGCGTTACAAAAGGTCACGACACAAGCCAAGGTCACGACACAAGCCAAGGTCACGTCAACGCCAAGGGCTGTTGTGCCTCCACCTGGCTCCGTGTTGACCCAGGCCTGTAGCGTGCTGCCTGGGTCAACAGACAAATGGGGGTCAGAGCCATCGCACATCCATCATGGCCGCTGCTAATTAACCCTTTCGTCGCATAGTGAGGTTCACCTCTGACCTCTGCCTTGTCAGGGTCCTTGTTTTACACGTGGGGAGTGTTGAAGACAGAGATACAGCCAGTGTCGTCATCAGTCACGATTGTCTGGCAACGGTGTTTCCTTCTTCGTCAGATTTTTGCCAGAGTTAGCCAGGCATTGTGTGTTTGCTTATCATTGGGGCGTCTGTTTTTCATGCTATGAATTTCGTGTAGATCTTAGAAAATAAACAGCTTTGCGTCGCTTTGATTGAACCAATCGGTGTTGACTTTCCTCGTGTGTCTCTCGTGCTTCCATTCAGTTTGTTGTGGGTTTTTCGACCTACTAGCACGAATGGTCTGTTGATAGTTTCATTTAAATTTTTCGTAGAATGAAATGGTGGTGAGACTTCGCAGATGTGTTTGTTGCAAAAAAATCTGATTCAACTTTTTAAAGTCCAGTCTCTGATTTTGTTGCGTGTCTTTAGGAAGGAACTACTTAAATTAGTTCATATTGCATGTTCTCTCCAATCTAGACCCCCAGACCTGATTTTTCTTGGGGTTTGAACTACGTCACAACACCTTGTTGCTTCAGGGAAGTCAATAATTGCTGCACCGTTTCCTCCTTGCTGTGCTGAACAGAACACCACGTCTCCCTACGAGAGTCGTGAGAGGAACTTAGCAGGGAAATAGAAACTTGATTTGCTCTACCTCTAAGAAGTTTCCGGTGATTGTGTAGAGCATGGCCTTACACAGTCTCCAAAGACCGTAAACATTCCATTTGTCCATTTATTTGCATAGCACCATTTTAATGGCTTGCGTGGTCTTTAGGGGCAGGCAGCACTGAACAGGCGTACTCTGCGGGGTTGGAAAAGCGCACGTGATGGCCTCTGGTGCGCGCCTGGCCAGCAGCACGGGGTGCACGCTGACGCGATTGCTGTCTAATCATGCGTGGAGATACCACACTTCAGTTCGGCTCAGTGCGCCTGTGTGTTGTGCACGCTATTGTCCTGGCGTGGAAGTAGGTCGATGAAGCAAGTGCAAGCGAAGTCACTGCTGGTGTTTCACTGCACAGGTCTGATGGTTCTCTATTAGTTTGTTCAGCAGTTGGGGGGTTCATCTTCTGATACTTCATAACCACTTGCTAAGAGGAATTCAATCTGTGCATTACAATCATTGTTATATGCACTGCTCTGGAATTAACATTGAGAGCATATTTCAACGCTGTGGTGCTTTTAATTTGTATTGGATCAAATAGTTACTTTATTATGGTCCACTGATTGCGAATTATTATCAACTTATATGACAGCTCACAAAGCGGAAAGATATCCCAACTGAAAAAGGGTTGGTGGCATGCATAAACCTCACTCATGCTCATACAATTGTATGAATGGTATACTTTCAAGCTGGTTTGTTTAACACTTGCAAATTTCGTCATTATAAGGGATTGTTGATCCCCTTAAAGGTCGAAAACAATAGCTGAAATATGCACGGTCCGTGGACAAACATTAGTGACATGTTTCCACTGTCAAAAGGCCTTGTTGCATATAATTCATGCACTGTCCGTCAGCTTTAACTGACCAGGACTGGCCTGTGATTTGGCAGTGGAACGTGAGTCGTGGGTGGCCTCTGCCTGCTTCCCCCAAGACAGACCTCGCCCTCCGCCTCCATTAGAAAGGATTACGGCTCTTGCATGGAAGCTCTTCGCACAGTGCTAACGAAAGCGCCTGACATTCTCGGCATACAGAGAGCAACACGTCAACACAGTCGGTGCCACGAGCGTCTTGGAGAAAATATTGACAGCATCCTGTATGGGTTCCAGACGTCTTGAACCTCATCTTCGCCTGTGGTCCTCATCTTAGCTCGAGGCCACCATCTGTGGAAGGGAAAGGGAGGGAGTGGAAAAAATTTGAAAAAGTACTAATGAGCAAGGATTAGGCAAAATAAAGGCCTGGGTTAATTACACTGCGTCACTGCCTCGTAGCCAGTCGGAATCGCTGCGTTTGCTTGTGCTTTCAGTGCAGCCGACATGTTTGTTTCAAACCTTCATTCCGCCGTCTCGCTGCGCGTCTGCGTTTGCTAGGCGTGACGTCCAATTCATTGGCATTCTTGCATTAAGGATGCATCGCCCGGGCGTCTCGGCATTTTCATCAGCGGAATCATTAGCTGGGATGGAGCGGCGCTGTGGTCCCGGATGAGTCAGCGCCCGGACCCTTACAGGGAACGGCGTCTCCCGTGGTCCTTTCGATCTGCAGCAGATTACATCTGTCATCTGTCACCGTGTTTGCAATCGCTCGCCCTGTTACAAGCGAGAGGACGCCGTGTTTGTCCCCCTGTCCAGAAGGACACGGCTTTCAAAGTGTTTGAAACCGTTCGCCTCCTTCGGTCTTTCGATCATCTGCCCGTGACCTGATTCGTGTGACTGCCGCGGCCTAGTTTTATGGGATGTTTTTTGCCACAGAGAGAGAGAGAGAGAGAGAGAGAGAGAGAGAGAGAGAGAGAGAGAGAGAGAGAGAGAGAGAGAGAGAATGTCGGGGTGTGGTGATGGTGCGCGCGCGCTTGCGTGCGTTTAATGCGTGTGCAGGGGGTGGGATACCTTTTCCTGCCTGTCTTTGGGGAGGACGTCACAGCCAGTTTGTCCGTCTATTCGCTTTTCATTCCATCAACGTATTCTGTTCCTTCTTTTCTGTTCAGACTCCCTTGAACCTCTCTCTCTCTCTCTTTCTCTCTCTCTCTTTCTCTCTCTCTCTCTCTCTATCTCTCTCTTTCTCTCTCTCTCTCTCTCTCTCTCTCTCTCTCTCTCTTTCTCTCTCTCTCTCTCTCTCTCTCTCTCCTTTAAAGATCCTCTAGCTGTGATTTTTAAAAAAAGATTCTGAGTATTATTCTCGTTTATGAGGCGTACTAGTCTTCATTGTTTTCGATAATTCTCCACTTACCTCATCTGAGGTAATCTTTTTATTGCACATTTAAATTCAGTATAATTAGGTTGTGGCCTTGAATGGCCTTCAAGGTTGACGAGCCCTTGAGCTCCATCCACCTATCCTTTAGTGCTTTGTCGGTGACGAGGGAAATCGAGATGTGAAATTTTGCCCTTTCGCCCTTTATGCTTTTTCGTGTTTGAAGGTTCTACACAGCCTTTTCTGGCTGGTGGGCATTGGGACTCGATTTAATAGATTTCATGTCACTAGTTAGGTGAACTGTATGAGTCTTGAGACTTCACTGTCGTGAAGAGTTTTAATACCTTCTTGAAGATGGGTGTTTCTTTACGTTGTGGCCTTATGTAGCCTACAAGGCTGATAGGCCCTTAAACTCCCCCCATCCATCCATCCCTCTATCTCCCTCCCTCCCTCCCTCCCTCCCTCCCTCCCTCCCTCCCCTCCCTCCCCCCTCCCTCCCCCCCCCCTCCCTCCCCCCCTCCCTCCCTCCCCCCTCCCTCCCTGCCCCCCCCCCCCCACCTCTCTCTCTCTCTGCCTCTCTCTCTCTCTCTCTCTCTCTCTGTCTCTCTCTCTCTCTCTCTCTCTCTCTCTCTCTCTCTCTCTCTCCCTGTTGGTTCGGGGTAAGATTTGACCCACCGCGTCTCCCTACGCGATTCGTAAGAAGCGAATAACTAGGGACGTCGTGACTGGATTACGTTTACTCTAAACTGTTCTGGTGATCTTCGTGCTTGATGGCCTTACATAGCCTACAAGGCTGATAGGCCGTAAAACACTATCCATATATCCATCCATCTCTCTCTCTCTCTCTCTCTCTCTCTCACTCACTTTCTCTCCTCTTATATCTCTGTTTTTTACCATTTCTTTAAAATACAGATTTTCCTATTTTGTGCGCACGTGAACATGCGCTAATTAGTTGGTGCATGCTCAACACAACAAAATCGCCTGCCATCGCACTCTCTCGTGCAAAATCTAAAAGCGTCCATCCTTTCCCTTTCACCCTGTCCTGTCTCATGCAGGGCACCTCAAGCTCCACCATCACTGGGGTTCTCTTTTTTAAGGGCGGTAACTCTGCAGCTGACACCAGATGGCGGGTCGGGGGGTCGAGGTCGGGGCTGGAGGGGGCGGGGCGGGGTGCCGACATACGGGCTTTTCCCCGTGTTTTTGTTTCGATCGACAACCATTAGTGGCGGGGCCCACGGTAATGCCGACCACCTGAATGCCGGGCCGCGCGTTAGTGGAAAATCACCACGTAAACTAATTTTCCCGCCACACTTAGCGGGCCGCGGGCGAGGACCCTGAGTGGCTTCATTACTGGCAGCATTGCGTCATCTCCTCCCCTGCCGTGGCGTACCTCGAATTCCCGCCAAAAGCTGACTTACGTAGCGATTACCCAGTGTGCACTTTCCCGTGTGTAACTCTTTCACGCCGTGGGTCTACCGCACGCGGAAGGATATTTAGGACTCTTTGTCCTCTGCGCTGCCAGTTGCAGTTACCTTTGTGGAATTGGGTATTACGAGCTCTTCGGCAACATCACTGCGATGATAAATGTTTAGCGTGGAATGTTCTTTTAGCGATTCTCTTACAAACCGCGTCGCCTAGTCGTTTTGTTTGAATGTTTTGCCCTGTCAATTTTGTCCATAAATTAAGTGCATTATCTAGGCTGTGAAATAGTTTTTCCTGCACTGAATTCACGAAATTTAACAGTACTCTACAATGCTGTATTCCGGTGTACTTTGTTTTCATTGTTGTTGTCGCTTCTGTCACTTGCAACGTGCTTTCTGCCTTTTGCTTCATCTACGTCATCGTTGTCAATAAAGCCACATCCTTCGTAAATTTTTTCTGAAGTTGTTAACACTGCCTCCTCCTGCTTCTCCTCCTCTTCTCCTTCTCTTCTTCTTCTTCTCCTCTTTTCCTCATTTCTTTCAGCCCTTTCTCCTCCTCCTCCTCCTCCTCCTCCTCCTCCTCCTCCTCCTCCTCCTCCTCCTCCTCCTCCTCCTCCTCCCTCCGCCTTTCCTCCATCCCCTCTTCTCCTTCTCCTCTTCTCCAGCCCCTCTCCTCCTCCTCCTCCTCCTCCTCCTCCTCCTCCTCCTCCTCCTCCTCCTCCTCCTCCTCCTCCTCCTCCTCGCCTCTAGCCTCTCTCCTTCTCCTCTCTTCCAGCCCTTTCTCCTCCTCCTCCTTTTCTCCAGCCCCTCTCCATCTCCTTCTCTCCTCCTGCCCATCTTTTTGCGCATCCCTCCAGCAATGTTTCCGCGCCATCCGCATGAATCTACATGGCGTAATTATCGCGACTTTTTCTACTCCTCCACACGCGTTGTCAAGGACTGGAGGGCGAGGTGGGGACTTTTTAACGCTTTCACGCGGCATTTTTCCCGGCGTGGCTGGTGGGCAGGAGGAGAGAGGGCTGGCTGCGGTTTGCAGGATTCCTGAGGACCCTGGGAGACAGGTCGGCAGATGCCCTGGGCTCCAACGGGCTCAGAGACGTAATTAACGGCTGCTCGGCCCCAGCCATTTTCCCCGTGGACGGCTCTGCCCGTGCTCCTCCCGTGTGGCAGTCAGGTCGTGGTCACACGACGTCAACTGAGAATTGGATGGCCTGGAAGACGGTATCATGGCGGAATCCTGTCGTGTGAATGCCTCCTTGCTCTGTCGTAGCTAGGTCGTGGTCACGTGGTGTCTGTTAATTACAGAATGGAAGTCCCAAAGATGAAGTAGGACAGCTGTCGTGTGAATGATACCTGGCTTTGTCGTGAAGAGGATAGTCACATGATGTCTTTTGAAGAATAGGAGATTAAGAATTTGGAAAGATCCTAGTCGTTTGGACAACATTAGTCGTAGATAAGTTATGGTCGCAGGACGATCTGAGAAAGAAAGTGGGTGTGGAGGTTGGAGACACACCCTTGTTGTGGACACAACTCCTAGATTTGTTACATTGAGGTTAGGACAACACCACATTATTTAAATTTAAAAATGGAAGACCTGAACAACAGAGACTAAATATACTCGTGCAAATGACTCTTAGCTTCGTTGCAACCCAGTAGTGGTCCCATGACATTGTTAATGAAATGGAGGTTTGGAAAGATGGAGACAGACTCCAGTCGAGCTACTGTCTGCATGGTCGCAAGTTAGCTTATGATCAGAATATGTCATCAGATGGTCGGAAGATCTTCTCGTAGGAGACGAGCTGCTATTTTGTGATTGAATCGCTCCTCGCAGCCAGCACATTTTCACGCAACGTCCTCTAAGGAATCCAAGACGTTTGCAGGATGGATTGTGCTTCGTCCGTATTTTACATATTGGCTGTAAAGCCTAACCCATCCATCCATCCATCCATCCATCCATCCATCCATCCATCCATCCATCCATCCATCCATCCTCCAATCATCTATCTTTCCATTCATCCATCCATCCGTCTGTCCATCCATCCATTCATCCATTCATCCATCATCCAATCATCTACCTATTCTGGATGACTGACACTCGACAGAGGTTACTGAGGGACCGAGGACAAAAACAACCTGCTTCTTCTCAACAACTTTTGCTTTTATGTGTCTCCTCTTTGTTTTAGAGTTCTTGTTTAAAAAAGGTATTAAGCACTCGTCCATGTCCGTGGAGCTTGGATGCATCAATGTCTTGGCTAGTTCGATGTGCTCAGCGTCATGGTCCGCTAGTCACACGAGAATGGACTCGATACAGGATGACAAAGCATATGAGTTGTGGAAGTTTTGTACATGTCGTAAACGAAATGGTAGCGGATGACTTTGAAATGGACTTGAATGCAAAACTTTGCATATATCAATGAACTTGAATGCAAAACTTTACATATATCAATGAACTTGAATGCAAAACTTTGCATATATCAATGAAAAGACTCATGGGTGGAAAATAGTGCTTTCAAGCTTGCATGTGTGTACATGCTCGCATTTTGGGAAATCGGATGGGGAGGGGGGGGGGGGGATGTGTCATTATGAATCTTGCTTTTTCCTTATTTCTTTCATACAGACGATGCCAGGAAACATTGTGTGTCGCTTTCGTACCTTGAGAAGTCCCTGCTGTTTCTCTTGGAAAAGGAGAATTACAAAACAAATACACGTCGCATCGTCACTGTAGTGGAGGAATGAGACGGAACTGAAGGACTCTCTCCAGTCAGAAGCGCGCCCTTCCCCAGTGGTATTTGAAGAGCGGGGGTTTGCTCTGTGTCGTAATGGACGCCTCCGGCTGCCCTTACCGTCCTGATGCGCTCGTCACTGTCAGTGTGTTTGCCCCTCGTTACAGGCGAGTGCTCATTAGGGTCTGCAGAGGGCTCTGGGTCTTGTCTCGGTCAGATCCAGACTTGTAGCTTTGTCGTGGGAGTCGTGTGCCAAGGGGAGCCAGCGGTAGCCCTGAGTTGCCTTTCATTCTTGTTCAGTGCTGTCAAAAGGCTGGCAGATGAGCAAAGGAACAAATAGAAGGGCGGGTAGACATACAGAGATTTTGTTTGTGTGGACTCTGAGTGAGTCATTGACTGAGTCATTGAACCATTGACTCAATGATTCACTCAGTCATTGGCTTACAGTGGTGAGACAGACGGTAAAATATCGGCAAGTTCACGAATTTCACACAACGTTAATGCTCGCTCTCTCTCTCTCTCTCTCTCTCTCTCTCTCTCTCTCTCTCTCTCTCTCTCTCTCTAACTGCAAATCCCTTTGACACCAGTTTCCGATTTGGCGAAAATTGTCATCGCCAGAGGCAACGCACGAGATGTTGTAGTTTTTGTGCAGTCTTGTCTCTGAATAAAACGCCATGATTGTCAACTTGAACAGTTTTCAACTTGAAAAGTTTAATGACGAACATTTGTGGGGAGCAAAAGTGTCTTCGGAGTATGGTTAGGCTGCAATATTACTTCCTGAAAATCATCTCTCATTGGATAATTGCTTGCATCTGAAATGCAACTCCACACTTACTAATAGACTCTTGTGTACAATCAAGTAAGGACGGATGCGCTTCCCAGAGTACTGAACGGTTCCAGTAATTCTAATTCATGAAGCACTTGATTACATTTCTATCTACTACATCCATTTCGACTGGACCATTGAATGGGTTTTTACTTTTCTTCTCTGTCTGAATAGTAGTTTGTTTGTTCGTTGTTTGTTTCTTTCTTTGTTTGTCTTTGCCGTTGATTTTGAGGATCGATAGATTCCGAGTCTCCATCGAATCCTTCTGCACAACATTCAACCATAAGTCAACTGACTCTACTGGCTGTGACCGTGGCCTTCCTTACCCAGCGCTTGATATCATCATCGATGTGTACGTTTTTCTATTGGAGTCTCTGCTGAGGTTTTTGCACGCACGCTTCTGATGCTTCGAGGGTCAGGAGTAGCTTTTCAAACAATTCAATTTTCGCGCCTTTATCCTCAGCTCTCTTACATGTAATTGCTGTCTTTGAGTCGCACGGTTTCTTCGCGAGGAATAGCGGTTTCGGAAAGCCTCTTCAATAGAGATAAAACGTGGCGGAATTTTTCCGTCCAAGCTCTCGCCTTTTTTTTATGCCAGAGGCGTTTATGGAGAAAGGCCTGGGGTTGGAAGGAAGAGGTGCACCGTGGAAATTCTCTCGAGTCCATGCCGAGGCACGCCCCAGCGTGACTCACGGACATTGGGTCGCCTCGAGAAGAAGGAGGAAACCCGCAGGGGCGCCGCGGGCCTTGGAGTTCAACCACGTTGTTCTTGTCCTCCATCGGCATCCGTGCGCGCCTGCACGATCACAGGCAGGCATGCGTGTATCGGCCTTGATTGGCCCTCTGTTGAAACCTGCGTCGTCAGTTTCCGTCTGATATCGGGTGTTTTCGTCTGTCTTTTGGAGTGACTGGTGAGGTGTAGGGATTTTAATTGTTCAATGCGCGTTTTGTGTTTCCGTCTGATATCGGATGTTTGCGGCTGTGTTTTGGGGTGATTGGTGAAGTGTGTGGGTTTTAATTGTTCAGTGCGCGTTTTGTGTTTCCGTCTGATATCGGATGTTTGCGGCTGTGTTTTGGGGTGATTGGTGAAGTGTGTGGGTGTTAATTGTTCAATGCGCGTTTTGTGTTTCCGTCTGATATCGGATGTTTGCGGCTGTGTTTTGGAGTGACTGTGAAGTGTGTGGGTTTTAATTGTTCAATGCGCGTTTTGTGTTTCCGATTGATGCCGGGTGTTCACGAGTGTCCTATTTGAGGCGAACGGCGGTCTGTTTTGCTTTTCATCGTCGAGTTAGGGTGATGTACCCTGTAGCTAATGGTCCGGAAGAATGTATTTTGTTAATTCATTGCCCGATGTACCTCGTATAAGAAGACTAGCTAGTCGTAGTTGTGAAGAAACAGTGTAAAACTTGACAGACAAGACGGAATGTGATAAATCATTTCTTGTTTTCATGACGTAGACTCCTTTTCTACACTAATGTGCATTTTACCTCAATTGAGCTGTTGACAAGAATGCAGTGGTTATTCAAAATTTCTTGTGTCATTGAACTTTGTGTGTGTGTGTGTGTGTGTGTGTGTGTGTGTGTGTGTGTGTGTGTGTGTGTGTGTGTGTGTGTGTGTGTTTCTTTCATAGGGTTACATGGCATTGACAGATCTGTTTGTTAAGTTTACATCCCTGAACTGTTGCCGTTCATTATACATGAATACACTCGTGTCTTGGGCACTTTTTCTCTGTCACTTTCTTTACTCAACACACCGAGGTCCCTCACTCCTGACAAATGTCTTATGTTGGCCCTACAACACAAACCATCTGTCGCATGCTCCATAAAGCTTGTCCAGCTTGAAAGCTCGATATGTTAGGCTTGGAAGATGCGTGTCCGTCAAAGACAGATTAGGAGAGAGACGGACGGGCGGCCATGGTGGAATCCAGCTGGTCGAGGAGAGGGCATGGGGCAGGTGACCCATGTATCTGGCCCTATAAATCAGACCAATTAGGGCTCCACGTCGCTCTGTATCGGGCCCGGCAGCCGTCCATGCCGCGTTCTGCACAAACAGCCAAGGGCCGCAACCACCTGCTCCTTCCGCAGGGGTGCTTTCCCCTGATTTCCCGCTCTCCCGACAGAAACCTCAAAGCGGAAGTGGCTGCCATTGACGCACGGGCTGATGGTTAATAATAGCCTCGATGGCACCTGAGTCTGTGGAATGATTTTTTGGCTTACGTGGTTCTGTCGTTGAGTTTAAGTGATTTGTGCGAGAATGGGCACTGAAATAGGAATTGAAGTGTCTTCGCTGGACTCGTTGAGGAAGTTTTAGAAATCAGAGAGATGGTTTATCGGCTTCGTGAAATGTGTGGGATCAAAGCATGGATCTTCCATTGCAGGAGCGCAAAGCCGTTGGCGTCGACAATGTGGAGAGCAATTACTGTTACTGCCTCGTCGCAAAATGATTATAGTTTATAAAAGCTGGCCACGGATCGCTGTTTAGAACGATTCTATTTGAATGCGGGTAGTCAACCAGGACTTATTGTCTTCAAAGATCACAGACTGCCCAGCCCTCGTGGTACTGATGATAAAAAGGAGTAAGCTTTCCAAAACTTTATAGGATTGCTGGAGAATCGTTGAAGAAAGAATGGAGGAAATATCAGGCAACTGTCTCTGCGGAGGCGTTAGAGATAATATGCTAGTCGTGCAGGCAACTGCTTGAAATTCATCGTCAGACACTACAATCTCATCAGCATTGATTCAGGTCAGTGCAAGTGGCTTTTCAAGGGATGCCTATGTACGTGTATCTCTCACTATTCAGTAGAACTGTGATGTTAAAGTGTAATCTTAAGAACTGCACTTCGTTTTTTGACAGCGTTGCCGCACGCGGTTTGCACCACTGTTTTTAACAAGAAATGAAAGGAGTGAGAGGGTCTAATATCGAATGAGTCCATTTCATATGTATCACATTTTGACCATTTCATTGCTTTCTTTGCATGCTTCAGCAAGATATGGGTGCAGTGTAACCTTTTCATTGACTTCGCATGCTTACCCACCATCATTACCAAGCAACAAATTTCTCCACGCTACCGTCATCGTCTGGCACTCTTCCCGGATTCCAGCGAGAGACGGCAGCTCGCCAAGGCCGTCAGTGTTGCTGCCGTTGTCCCGTAGGAGCGTTGCCCCGACGCCTTTCTTTTGTTGCACGGGAAAGTCATTTCCTGGACTCAGGGGTCTTCACTCGGCTTTCGGGGGTGTCCAATTGGACCACTGCTAATTACTTCCCTTGGAAAATGGCGGGCGTAGCCAACGGACCTTTTTCCCGCGGTCCTGGCGCCCTGGTCGGCTGCCATCGGAACGGCGGGAATCGGTGAAGGGCGGGAGAAATCTGTCTTCCTGACGGATGGGTCCGAGCGAGGCTGAGTCGTTTGACGGTGTCGAGGTGATCTGATTACGACGCTAACTTGTCACTGGACTGACAGACAGGGACAGGACGAGTCCTGGCGAGCAGTTACTCGCCCCTGACCGCTAGGAGGCACTGCTCTTGCGCACTGCCCCATATCCCCCCCATCCCCCCCCCCCCCCCAGCCTCAAGGTTGTCTGGCCAAACCCTATCCCCGAGTGACGTCAGTCGGTGACTGGAAAGTAATGAAGTTTGGGATGTGAGATCACCCAGACTGGACAATGGATGAGAGTGTCTTTTGGTGTCCTTGTCTGGTGGCCTTTTACTTTTTTAGGTAACCTGTCTGGAGGAAATTCGTGCAAAGGTCTATTCTGATTTCAGAAGTTCGCTTTGTCGCAGAACGGACATTTTTTAATGGTGAAAGCTTGTGTATTGCGCACTGCCCGCTTTGCTTTCTTGATGACAATTTTCCCTGCGATTTGTTTTGCACGCAGAAGTTTCGGGAATGACGTTCGATGGTTTTGAAGAGTTGTCACATACAAATACGAGTGGAATCATGACGTGTGGTAAGAAAGAAGCAATGTTTCGATAATTCATGTGGTAGGTTCTCCTATTCACCATACTGATCATCCCTATGTCTGCTGCATTCGTTCGAAGGAACTCGTCTTTCTTATGCATGAAATAACCGTCGTAGCAGAGCACCAGATCTGTATGATAAAGTTAAGTGTCATTTTCTAGCTTGGTCGTTATGGGACTGAAGAAAACCCACAGGCAGTCTTGCTAGTTTAAGAAGAGGTTGAAAGCCAACATTTCCACTGAGGGGCCAGCCTCTACTCGCTTGTTGAAACCGTGTCTTTTGACAGACGAAGATAGACGAGCATGCTTTGGGATTGAACGATGTGCGAGGCGCAGTGCCGGGATTCTATCCCTGGTTCGGTAAAAATCTGGGTTTATTTACATATCTTGACAGATGGGATGCTATGCTGGCTGCAACCCTGTGTCGTTAGCTTTGGTTCAACGTCTACGACGAG
Source organism: Theodoxus fluviatilis (assembly GCA_034096865.1). Taxonomy (NCBI): domain Eukaryota; kingdom Metazoa; phylum Mollusca; class Gastropoda; order Cycloneritida; family Neritidae; genus Theodoxus; species Theodoxus fluviatilis. The sequence goes on along the minus strand of JAWQFJ010023400.1, from coordinate 19,717 downwards.
CCAAAGAAAAAAGAAAAAAGTATTTACAGGAACTTTCCACTCCTTCAAACTTTTAATTGTTTTCGCCTTGAGCACTTCTAAGCGTGAAAAAATGCTCGTTTCAAGAGCGAATAAGGACAGACAGACAGACAGACAGACAGACAGACAGACAGACAGACAGACAGACAGACAGACAGACAGACAGACAGACAGACAGACAGACAGACAGACAGACAGACAGACAGACAGACAGACAGACAGACAGACAGACAGACAGACAGACAGACAGACAGACAGACAGACAGACAGACAGACAGACAGACAGACAGACAGACAGACACACACATCCAGATGATCATGAAACCAGACTGTAAAATACTTATGTTGCCAGCTACCTTTCTAGCAGCGAGTCACAGCGCAGTGGATTTTGCGGACGAAAACACGACTTTTGATGTATTGCTCCGTGTCGTTTTGCCTTTTTCATGTGTTGCTGCCGCTGCAGGGAGACATTATGGCGTGTTTTTCGGTAGAACCCGCTGGCGTGGATTGATCTGCTAAATGCGCTTTATACTAGAGTTACTAGTGCTCACCTTCGCGCCTGGAAACAGACGGGGAGGAAAAAGCCAATGTCTGCGCGCACGCACGCACGCACGCACGCACGCACACACACACACACACACACACACACACAAACCCAGCCAACAGAACGGTGCAAACCCCTGCGTTTAGGACTGCTTTTGGCCGTCTGTCTTGTCTCCCTTTTGTCCTCTATGTGGTATTGGGGCGAGGGTTGTTTGGGAAAGTAATATCAGAAAAGCAATAACAGAATTAGCGAGGCAGCACCTTTGTGCTGTGTGTTCCCCCTCCTCATTCCCCAGTCACGGCAGCTGCCTCAATATTGACGGTCGAGTCGGTCATTTGGACACCAGCCATTTTCTCGTTAACGTCCGAACGGTCCACGCCCGCGGGCAACACAACGCCCGCCTAGGCCGACAGAGTGATCTGCCCCTGATCTTATTTTTGGACTTCTTCGCCATTACGCACGCGCAGCGCTGTGTTTCATTATATCGGTGAACAATTCCTGAAAGGTGACTATTTCGATTTTACTCGCCAATCTTTGTTTCAGATCTTTACATTCCTAAGTCGTGAATTATTGTCAGCGTTTTCAGTTTTTTTTAAACTTTTGTCGGCATTTTCACACAACAGTGCACCTTTCGATGTTTTTAGTCGAGATGAGTATTAGGGAAGGTGACTCGGCCTATGAGTTTGAGGTCCTTGGGTCCGGTGGAGAACGCTGCAAGGGGCGGTAACTCCGTTCGATATTGACTGGCAACATGGCGTCCCGGGACGAAGAGTCCCCGAGGCTCCATCCGGGTTCCCTGCGTGATTTGGCGGTTTTCCGGCACTCAATTATTCATCACGGACGGAGCCGAGGTCTGGGGGACAAGGGACCTGCGGCGATGTGTCTGTTGCCGGTGTGATGTTTAGGCAGATCGAAACACCATTTCGTTACAGAGGTGCAAAGCACTTTGTGGACTGGAGAAGACAGAGCGAGTTGTATGATTGACAGACATTGGTGATAGGAAACAAAGAGGGAAGGGACAAAGTTTTGTGCGAGTGTTAATTAACTAGTTGTAAATGAGGTGATTTCGAAATGATGTATATGGTGCATCCTTGTTTTATCATTTATATACTTGTCTGGATGTCTTTCTATCGGATAATTCGTCCATCCTTCAGTCCTTCTGTGTTTCCTTGTTTGTCTGCGTGGAGGCTAGTCTCTATCCGTTCGTCCATCCGTCCGTTTGTGTGTCCAAACGTTTAGCTATCCGTATGTCTGTCCAAACGTTCAGCTGTCCGTATGTCTGAAAGAGGTGGGAAGACAACATCAAAGAGTGGGCAGGCTTGACCTTTGCTGACTCACAGCGAGCCACAGAGGATAGAGATCGATCGAGGAAGATTGTCCGAAAGTCACCAGTGGTGCCTCAACAACCCATCTCAGGGTTAAGAGACTGAACTGAACTGAACTGAACTGATGTCTGTCCAAACGTTCAGCTGTCCGTTTGTCTGTAAGTACGTTCAGCTATCCGATTGACTGTCAAAACTTCCAGCTATCCGTTTGTCTGCCCGAATGTATTGCTATCCGTTTGTCTGCCTAAATGTATTGCTATCCGTTTGTCAGCCCAAATGTATTGCTATCCGTTTGTCTGCCCAAACGTATTGCTATCCGTTTGTCTGCCCGAACGTATTGCTATCCGATTGTCTGCCCGAACGTATTGCTATCCGTTTGTCTGCCCGAACGTATTGCTATCCGATTGTCTGCCCGAACGTTCAGCTTTCCCTTTTTCAGCCCAAACATTCAGTTTTCCGTTTGTCTGCCCGAAATTTCAGCTATCCGTGTGTCTGTCCTTACCGTGCTTCACTGCATCAAACGCACGTCTTTGCAGTGTTCACTCTCGTGTGCAGATGCATCGCGCATTTGAAGTGCTTGAACAGGTTCGGTCGTAGTTTATTTGCTTTCTGCTCAGACAGTGACCGTAGATGGCATTGCACTTGGAGTGAACTGGACACAAGTGGCTACGCATTAAGCTTCAGTAAGCCGGCTAGACATGAGAGAGCTACCGTGAGACCTACTGGGTCTGATGGACCCTGGCTGGACCTTCATAACCAGACCCATTCCAACGCGCTAAACTTGCAGTGACCTAGACGTGCAAGAGGCAGAAGTTGCTAGTCGTTAGGAAGGAAATTACTCTGCCTTGCATCTTTAGAGTTGTCCCCCCTCGATCCCTGCCGTGGCCAGTAGGTGGCGTAGGAGACACGAGTCGTTGTGCAATCAGCATAAAGCGATACCATTATGGCGCCGAAGGAGAAAATGGCCGTCGTGCAGTGGCGCCACCGAGTGGCAGACTTCGGCGCCACTGAGGGCAGAGAACTGTCAAATCGTCGGCCCGGGAGTCTGTTCGAACTTAACGTCGAGTCGATCTGTCCACTTGAAACGCGTTGGAAAAGTCAGGCGGGTCGAGGATGATTGGGCGAATGTGAGGTTTTCATGGCCCAGAAACTCTGTGGGGACTCGCAAAACTCTCCCCACGTGACGGCAGCCATGACAGATGACGATGGAAGAGTTTTTTACCCCCCGTCATTGGCTTTATTGATCATCGTCAAAACTGACAAGGTGAACATTTGGATGAGGGCTCCCTGTATTGACGATTGCCCTCGCTGAAATTGGCAGAATGGCACGAGGCGGAAGTGCATTGCCTCCTATCTGAATAGTAAAGTTGTGTTATGAGTCATTAGAAATGGTAAGAATAGTAACATGGTATATATAATAATATAGTATTGAGTCATTAATGTTGCGATATTCATGTGATGTTGAAAGTGGTATTGTACTGATACAGGTGAAATTAGTCAGCGTAAAAATGTTACAAGGAGGCTTCAGTTTACATTCCTGGAACCAAAAGGCCACTTGGCACATGATTGCCAATCATCTGTTGAAAAGTGTCGAGTCCTTTTCCCTCACAAAGACTCTCCTACATCCATAAGACGTTAATAATGACTGACGGTTGACCTTCACTCCCTAATCACCGATTTGTGTCTCCATTCATTATAGCAAAGATACTGTCTACACCGAGACAATTTACAGACTATTGAAGGCTTTTTCATATGTCCTCAATGGTGAACCTCCCTGAACCAGACCATGAAACACGTATCTCCATGGAGTTCAACATGCCGCTCAAGGCGCTAGACACTCTCTCTCCTCAGGTAGCACTAGCGCTTCTGACTGTGTAAAGCTTTAGGGCGCTAAAAGAGCTTCTGCCTTATTCACTAGTCCCTAGCCGCGAATCCCCTACGCACCGAACTATCTCTGTTTATTTCCTGGCCATTTTCCTATACCTTCCGTGACCCTCTTGCCCTTTGCCAGGGCAATTCCCCTCATCCTGCCTGCCCCTCATTCCGAACCCTCCTGCCTTTGACCCCGTCGAACCCTACCCCCTAGGGAGCCGCGGGTGAAAGGGGCAGAACACTCTGGGGGCATTTAGGGAGCTGGCCTGATGTCCCCTAATTGAGCCTGGCCTTCTCAAAGCAAACAGTGGCTGTCGCTCTTCGTAGGAAGGGAGATGGGGAGGTCTGCTGGTGGGTGAGACACATCCGTTTTCTAAAGCAACGATAGCTGGTGCAATAAAGGCCGTTGAGGAAGAAGAAAAAAAGGTATCGCTGTGTAGGGTAACAGTATGCATTGTGAGAAGAGGCAATTGCTTGGGATGAACGAGATCTGTTAAGAATCCATGTTGGCATCGTGGCGTGTGAGAGTTCTGCTGAGTGCAACATATGGCTGGGGCCACTGGATGTCCGAGCTCTTCGTCACTAGAGGCCCGGCCTGCGTGGCACGAGAGGATGTCAACAGAAGAAAAAGGCACTCACTGGTCATTAAAGACAACTTCCTGAGGATTTCTACTGAAAGACTTCTCATTAGCGTTTCTTTGCTTTGACTTGCTTGGCTTATCATCCCTTGCAATCCCTGGCGAAACGTTTGGGCCTCAACAGCAGTCGCCCTTCGACCTCGGTTCTGGGCGAATTCCTTGGCGGCTTTTCAGGTTGTCCCTTCCATCTTCATATCTTCCATGCAGGATCTCTTCCATGCAGGATCTCTTCCATGCAGGATCTCTTCCATGCAGGATCTCTTCCATGCAGGATCTCTGCCAGGTCGTCTTTGGGCGGCCTGCTTTGCGTTTGCCATGGG
>JAWQFJ010023400.1:2500-7500 GCA_034096865.1 Theodoxus fluviatilis | reverse complement strand
CCCTAGCTTTCCATCCTCCCTAGCTTTCCACCAGCCCTAGCTTTCCACCAGCCCTAGCTTTCCATCCTCCCTAGCTTTCCATCCTCCCTAGCTTTCCACCAGCCCTAGCTTTCCATCCTCCCTAGCTTTCCATCCTCCCCAGCTTTCAACCAGCCCTAGATTTCCATCCTCCCTAGCTTTCCATCCTCCCCAGCTTTCAACCAGCCCTAGCTTTCCATCCTCCCTAGCTTTCAACCAGCCCTAGATTTCCATCCTCCCTAGCTTTTCATCCTCCCTAGCTTTCCACCAGCCCTAGCTTTCCATCCTCCCTAGCTTTCCACAAGCCCTAGCTTTCCACCAGCCCTAGCTTTCCATCCTCCCTAGCTTTCCATCCTCCCTAGCTTTCAACCAGGCCTAGCTTTCCATCCTCCCTAGCTTTCCATCCTCCCTAGCTTTCCATCCTCCCTAGCTTTCCATCCTCCCTAGCTTTCCACCAGCCCTAACTTTCCATCCTCCCTAGCTTTCCACCAGCCCTAGCTTTCCACCAGCCCTAGCTTTCCACCAGCCCTAGCTTTCCACCAGCCCTAGCTTTCCATCCTCCCTAGCTTTCTATCCTCCCTAGCTTTCCACAAGCCCTCGCTTTCCATCCTCCCTAGCTTTCCATCCTCCCTAGCTTTCCATCCTCCCTAGCTTTCCATCCTCCCTAGCTTTCCACCAGCCCTAGCTTTCCACCAGCCCTAGCTTTCCACCAGCCCTAGCTTTCCACCAGCCCTAGCTTTCCATCCTCCCTAGCTTTCCACCAGCCCTAGCTTTCCATCCTCCCTAGCTTTCCATCCTCCCTAGCTTTCCACCAGCCCTAGCTTTCCATCCTCCCTAGCTTTCCACCAGCCCTAGCTTTCCATCCTCCCTAGCTTTCCATCCTCCCTAGCTTTCCATCCTCCCTAGCTTTCCACCCTCCCTAGCTTTCCATCCTCCCTAGCTTTCCATCCTCCCTAGCTTTCCATCCTCTCTAGCTTTCCACCAGCCCTAGCTTTCCATCCTCCCTAGCTTTCCACCAGCCCTAGCTTTCCATCCTCCCTAGCTTTCCATCCTCCCTAGCTTTCCACCAGCCCTAGCTTTCCATCCTCCCTAGCTTTCCACCAGCCCTAGCTTTCCACCAGCCCTAGCTTTCCACCAGCCCTAGCTTTCCACCAGCCCTAGCTTTCCATCCTCCCTAGCTTTCCACAAGCCCTAGCTTTCCATCCTCCCTAGCTTTCCACCAGGCCTAGCTTTCCATCCTTTCTAGCTTTCCATCCTCCCTAGCTTTCCACCAGGCCTAGCTTTCCATCCTTCCTAGCTTTCCACCAGCCCTAGCTTTCCATCCTCCCTAGCTTTCCATCCTCCCTAGCTTTCCATCCTCCCTAGCTTTCCATCCTCCCTAGCTTTCCATCCTCCCTAGCTTTCCACCAGGCCTAGCTTTCCACCAGCCCTAGCTTTCCACCTGCCCTAGCTTTTCATCCTCCCTAGCTTTCCACCAGCCCTAGCTTTCCACCAGCCCTAGCTTTCCACCAGCCCTAGCTTTCCACCAGGCCTAGCTTTCCACAAGCCCTAGCTTTCCATCCTCCCTAGCTTTCCATCCTCCCTAGCTTTCCACCAGCCCTAGCTTTCCATCCTCCCTAGCTTTCCACCAGCCCTAGCTTTCCATCCTCCCTAGCTTTCCACCAGGCCTAGCTTTCCATCCTCCCTAGCTTTCCACCAGCCCTAGCTTTCTATCCTCCCTAGCTTTCCATCCTCCCTAGCTTTCCATCCTCCCTAGCTTTCCATCCTCCCTAGCTTTCCACCAGCCCTAGCTTTCCACCAGCCCTAGCTTTCCACCAGCCCTAGCTTTCCATCCTCCCTAGCTTTCCATCCTCCCTAGCTTTCCACCAGCCCTAGCTTTCCACCAGCCCTAGCTTTCCACCAGCCCTAGCTTTCCATCCTCCCTAGCTTTCCACCAGCCCTAGCTTTCCATCCTCCCTAGCTTTCCACCAGCCCTAGCTTTCCATCCTCCCTAGCTTTCCACCAGCCCTAGCTTTCCATCCTCCCTAGCTTTCCACCAGCCCTAGCTTTCCACCAGCCCTAGCTTTCCACCAGCCCTAGCTTTCCACCAGCCCTAGCTTTCCACCAGCCCTAGCTTTCCATCCTCCCTAGCTTTCCACCAGCCCTAGCTTTCCATCCTCCCTAGCTTTCCACCAGCCCTAGCTTTCCACCAGCCCTAGCTTTCCATCCTCCCTAGCTTTCCACCAGCCCTAGCTTTCCACCAGCCCTAGCTTTCCACCAGCCCTAGCTTTCCATCCTCCCTAGCTTTCCACCAGCCCTAGCTTTCCATCCTCCCTAGCTTTCCATCCTCCCTAGCTTTCCATCCTCCCTAGCTTTCCATCCTCCCTAGCTTTCCACCAGCCCTAGCTTTCCACCAGCCCTAGCTTTCCACAAGCCCTAGCTTCCATCCTCCCTAGCTTTCCATCCTCCCTAGCTTTCCACAAGCCCTAGCTTTCCATCCTCCCTAGCTTTCCACCAGCCCTAGCTTTCCACCAGCCCTAGCTTTCCATCCTCCCTAGCTTTCCATCCTCCCTAGCTTTCCATCCTCCCTAGCTTTCCACCAGCCCTAGCTTTCCATCCTCTCTAGCTTTCCATCCTCCCTAGCTTTCCATCCTCCCTAGCTTTCCATCCTCCCTAGCTTTCCACCAGCCCTAGCTTTCCACCAGCCCTAGCTTTCCACAAGCCCTAGCTTCCATCCTCCCTAGCTTTCCATCCTCCCTAGCTTTCCACAAGCCCTAGCTTTCCATCCTCCCTAGCTTTCCACCAGCCCTAGCTTTCCACAAGCCCTAGCTTTCCATCCTCCCTAGCTTTCCACCAGCCCTAGCTTTCCACCAGCCCTAGCTTTCCACCAGCCCTAGCTTTCCATCCTCCCTAGCTTTCCATCCTCCCTAGCTTTCCATCCTCCCTAGCTTTCCACCAGCCCTAGCTTTCCATCCTCCCTAGCTTTCCATCCTCCCTAGCTTTCCATCCTCCCTAGCTTTCCATCCTCCCTAGCTTTCCATCCTCCCTAGCTTTCCACCAGCCCTAGCTTTCCATCCTCCCTAGCTTTCCACCAGGCCTAGCTTTCCATCCTCCCTAGCTTTCCATCCTCCCTAGCTTTCCATCCTCCCTAGCTTTCCATCCTCCCTAGCTTTCCATCCTCCCTAGCTTTCCATCCTCCCTAGCTTTCCATCCTCCCTAGCTTTCCATCCTCCCTAGCTTTCCATCCTCCCTAGCTTTCCACCAGCCCTAGCTTTCCATCCTCCCTAGCTTTCCATCCTCCCTAGCTTTCCATCCTCCCTAGCTTTCCATCCTCCCTAGCTTTCCATCCTCCCTAGCTTTCCATCCTCTCTAGCTTTCCACCAGCCCTAGCTTTCCATCCTTCCTAGCTTTCCATCCTCCCTAGCTTTCCACCAGCCCTAGCTTTCCATCCTCCCTAGCTTTCCATCCTCCCTAGCTTTCCATCTTCTCTAGCTTTCCACCAGCCCTAGCTTTCCATCCTTCCTAGCTTTCCATCCTCCCTAGCTTTCCACCAGCCCTAGCTTTCCATCCTCCCTAGCTTTCCACCAGCCCTAGCTTTCCATCCTCCCTAGCTTTCCATCCTCCCTAGCTTTCCACCAGCCCTAGCTTTCCATCCTCCCTAGCTTTCCACCAGCCCTAGCTTTCCATCCTCCCTAGCTTTCCACCAGCCCTAGCTTTCCATCCTCCCTAGTTTTCTATCCTCCCTAGCTTTCCACCAGCCCTAGCTTTCCATCCTCCCTAGCTTTCCATCCTCCCTAGCTTTCCATCCTCCCTAGCTTTCCACCAGCCCTAGCTTTCCATCCTCCCTAGCTTTCCATCCTCCCTAGCTTTCCACCAGCCCTAGCTTTCCATCCTCCCTAGCTTTCCACCAGCCCTAGCTTTCCATCCTCCCTAGCTTTCCACCAGCCCTAGCTTTCCATCCTCCCTAGCTTTCCATCCTCCCTAGCTTTCCATCCTCCCTAGCTTTCCATCCTCCCTAGCTTTCCACAAGCCCTAGCTTTCCATCCTCCCTAGCTTTCCATCCTCCCTAGCTTTCCATCCTCCCTAGCATTCCATCCTCCCTAGCTTTCCACCAGCCCTAGCTTTCCATCCTCCCTAGCTTTCCATCCTCCCTAGCTTTCCATCCTCCCTAGCTTTCCATCCTCCCTAGCTTTCCACCCTCCCTAGCTTTCCATCCTCCCTAGCTTTCCATCCTCCCTAGCTTTCCATCCTCTCTAGCTTTCCATCCTCCCTAGCTTTCCACCAGCCCTAGCTTTCCACCAGCCCTAGCTTTCCATCCTCCCTAGCTTTCCACCAGCCCTAGCTTTCCACCAGCCCTAGCTTTCCACCAGCCCTAGCTTTCCATCCTCCCTAGCTTTCCATCCTCCCTAGCTTTCCATCCTCCCTAGCTTTCCATCCTCCCTAGCTTTCCATCCTCCCTAGCTTTCCATCCTCCCTAGCTTTCCATCCTCTCTAGCTTTCCATCCTCCCTAGCTTTCCATCCTCCCTAGCTTTCCATCCTCCCTAGCTTTCCATCCTCCCTAGCTTTCCACCAGCCCTAGCTTTCCATCCTCCCTAGCTTTCCACCAGGCCTAGCTTTCCATCCTCCCTAGCTTTCCATCCTCCTTAGCTTTCCATCCTCCCTAGCTTTCCATCCTCCCTAGCTTTCCATCCTCCCTAGCTTTCCATCCTCTCTAGCTTTCCATCCTCCCTAGCTTTCCATCCTCCCTAGCTTTCCATCCTCCCTAGCTTTCCATCCTCCCTAGCTTTCCATCCTCCCTAGCTTTCCATCCTCCCTAGCTTTCCATCCTCCCTAGCTTTCCATCCTCCCTAGCTTTCCATCCTCCCTAGCTTTCCACCAGCCCTAGCTTTCCATCCTCCCTAGCTTTCCACCAGGCCTAGCTTTCCATCCTCCCTAGCTTTCCATCCTCCCTAGCTTTCCATCCTCCCTAGCTTTCCATCCTCTCTAGCTTTCCACCAGCCCT
>JAWQFJ010023399.1:27500-28999 GCA_034096865.1 Theodoxus fluviatilis | reverse complement strand
CCTTTTGCATTGCATTATGGTGCGACTAGAAAATGTGAGCCCAGCCCCCACCCCCCCCGCTCCCCCCCCCCCCCCCCCCTCTTTACAATGCCACAAGTAGTTCATGGGCATTAAACGTAGCATGGTCCTCGTTAGATCACCTTCACACATGCAACTCCATGCAAGTGTATTTGTGCAACCTGATAGCATGTAACATTTTTTACAAGTTCAGGTCCTGCCTTTCACTTAATACGTGTCACTAATCCACCTGACATATGGAATAGATTATACTAACATATAAAATTTTCAGTATTGTTTTCACATTGTCTGCGCTCTGTACATAATGTTGTACATGTACGCTTGTGCTGTCGTGCGTGTGTGTTACGCGGAGGCCGCTTGCCAAGTGTGTATTTCAGTGCGTGCATGTGTCAGTTAACCTTGACTCTAGTCTAAACTGTGCACACGAAAATACGCGCACGCGCGCGCGCAAACACACACATACACGGGCACACACACTCATCCATATTGAGTGACGGTCAAATGGACATAAGGACGCACAAACAAATGAGACAGCATGTAGCAATGCAGGCAGACAAGCTGACAGGCAGACAAGCTGACAGGCAGACAGGCAGGAAGGTAGGAAGGTAAGCAGTCAGACAGGCAGACAGGAAAGCAGAAAGGCAGGCAGACTAGCAGGAAGGAAGGCAGACTGACAGGAAGACAGAAAGGCAGGCAGAGAGGCTGGCAGGCAGACTGGCAGGAAGGCAGGCAGACAGGCTGGCAGGCAGGCAGGAAGGCAGAAAGGCAGACAGACAGGCAGGAAGGCAGGCAGGCAGCCAGGCAGGGAGGAAGGCAGGCAGCCAGGCAGGCAGCCTTGCAAGAAGGCAAGCAGGCAGACAGATACACAAAAACTGAGACAAACGGAGACAGGAGGACGGGATGGCGGATGACGTTGATGGAGGCGACTGAATGCTCTAATTCGAGCGTCGGTGGAAATTGGCTTGCGTCTAAAGGGAAGAAGCACAGGTTACTTATCCACTCATATCATACACGCTCAATCGGACGGTTCGGTCAGTGCATTTGAAGACAGGCATTCCGAGGCTTGCTCAGTGAAGCCAACCACCTGTTCGAAGTTTACCGTGGCGTTGTGGGGGGGACTGGAAACGACGAAAGTTATGCCCCCACTTCCCTGCACAGTCAGACGGAAGTTGCATCTGTCCCATCAATCTAGGCCACTCCAGTGGAAGACATTAATTGGAACTTCTGTGAAATGACTTCCATACCAAAGCGCCAGTCACCATCTGATTCCAAAGCTTTCCCAATCCCAAGCGACCGACTGGACAATACGGGTGACAACAGGACAGCCAAATTGACATGTTGAAGCGTCTGCAAAGAGCAGTGGACCGACCGTCCCTTTGGCAGTTGATGTGTCTTGTCCACCACGGAACTCTACACATCTAAAAAGGAAGGGTCCGGTTTCAATGCGTGCTGTTGTTGGAGAAGGGTCGTGATGCGTTGTG
>JAWQFJ010023399.1:0-22500 GCA_034096865.1 Theodoxus fluviatilis | reverse complement strand
GGGGGCGGGTTTATGGAAAAGTCCACGCTTACCTCGCAGCTCCTTCAGCAGCTCCTGCTCGAAGAGTTCCTTGAGAGGTCTGGGAGGGTTCCTCTTGGCCTGCAGCTCCCTGGCCTTCTGTACGGCCTCTCCCACGGGCAGGCCCACCCACTCCGCCTCCTCCTCCTGAAGCGAGGAAAGGACGCAAGAGGGTGAAGGCAACGTTGAGGCTAGGGCGTTTTGCCTGGGTGTCTATGTGCACAAGCCGTAAAACTCACGTGATTACCTTGAGGTTATCTTCGAAGAGTGCTTTTCATTCATGCAACATCCGAATTCCTTATATAACTCATAAACAAGGTATAAATAAATTAATCGTCATCGGGTTTCAGTAGACCTTTTCAGCTTTTAAAGATACGTACATATCCGAGTAAGAAATGGACACACTCATGAGTAGGATGTGAGTCAACAATTTTGTGGTTTTCTAATAAATATATTCAAACCAGAAAGTGCGCAATCTGCAGGTACAGCTACAACAGCCATCAGCAGCGCATTCGTCAATACCTCAAGGCAGTGGTAATTATATTAAAAAAAAATACATTTTCCCTGGGCGCACTGCCCTCGCCATTCACTCCTCAAGAAAGCAGTCCGACAAGGACAGGACAACAAGAACTGCCTAATTAGAACCATGCTCTTATCGTGGAAACCTTCATCTCTAGTCATTTCATCACCTGTCGTTAACTGCAGGCAGACACGCCGGACTGATTGGAAGGATGCACGGTGGAAGTCCCATATCATTCTCAGCAAACACTTTCACATGACCTGACTGAAACCCCTAACCTCCCCCCTTGGCCGCACCGCACGAAAAGTTTCCGGAAGAAGATTTACAGTTACTTTCTTCTGTCGCCCTATCGGGCAAGCCCCGCGCTGCACCGCACTGTCCAGGGTGACTTAACACAGTCCACGTCACGACGTGGCTCGTTATCATGGAAGTAATGGCCTCTGCCACGGCTCCACTCAGTGGCCTTATCTTTCTTCGGGAGTGAGAGAGAGAGAGAGAGAGAGAGAGAGAGAGAGAGAGAGAGAGACAGAGAGAGAGAGACACAGAGAGAGAGACAGAGAGAGAATCAAGAGGAAAGAGGAGCAGACCGACCATAGAAAAAACAAACCAGGATCAGTAGCACCAGGTTACAGAACAAAAGCGTTCTCGAAGCGGACGAGAAAATCTGAGGACGGAAATTAAACTGAAAAGTTTCTGTCCTGCCCACGAAAACTATGTCACGTTTATGCACCAACGGTATGCCTTTCATGTTTAGAGAGGTTACTGTGAAGGATTTGCGGGCGCCCCAGCTGCGAGTGTTTCCTACAGGTCTCAATGTCAGCCTTCAGAGAGGCCGAATGGCAGTGGGCAAAGTAATGATACAAGATGTGTGAGCGTATAAATGAATGCAGAGGGGCATAGGTCAAATGTACTCAAGCACCATTAACCTTTCCCTCAAAATGCTCAATGAAATGTTCCGACATATGTATGGTTCCCGGGTATTCCCTGTAAGAACATGGGGTATGATGACCTCGTTTGAGTTCATCCCACTGGCTTTCTGGTAGATCATTTATCATTTCATTGACAATGTGAATTTCCCTCTCCCCAAAACCATCACATCCTGTGGGTGAATGGAGCGAGGGCTCCCTGTCCGATACAATCGCTTGGTGCTAGAGACAGCCCGATGCTCTCACAACGGATCTTCCACGTTTCAGGCACAGCCATGGGGAAGTGTAGGCCAGGCTCTGTCAGGGAGGCTTTCCATTTCCATCTATCCATCTCCATATATCTATCCATCTACATCTACATCTCTAGGCCGTCTGCCTGTCCTCCAACCTAACAATGAGTGGTGGAGGTGAGTGGGGATGGGGATGAGGAAGGGGGGAAGGGGGGGGGGGGGGGGGGGGCGCTGAGTAGTTGGTTTTTTTTTTACAGTTCCGACCAGAAAACTGCATTTGGATAGGTCAGTATTAGAAATGGTTAGAGCTTAATGTGAACGCCACCTTGACATGCATCATGAACAAAGGCCAGCAATAATTATTCATATCACTTGTGATATGAACATGCAATAATTAGGTTTTATTGATGATTAATTCGGTAGGCAAAGTATTATTTCCAGCAAAAACACGCATATTGTTGACAAGAACACGAAATAAACATGATAAAGCGTTACGAATTATGACAGATCGTCTGTAAAAGTAATTAGAGAAGGATTCAGTATGTTGCTAAATGCCACTAATTATCAAGATTCAATGTATTGTTTCCCATACAAGCCAACAAACGGAGATTAAATCTTCATCAGTTTACACGTGGTCCCATTCAGTAACAAGAGAAAGCATGTTTGGTACTTTATATTAACTCTCATAAACCTGTGGGGGAATAGCAGGGCATCGCAGATGACGTTTAGGGCATGTCTACTAAACACATTCTTATTGAATGACTTTAGATATTCATTGCTCAACAAGACTGGAGAACACACTATTTCACTCATTCAGATAATAATCTAAGTCCATGTGTTGGGGCAAGACCCATTTTGAATTATTAAAGTTAATAAGCAGTCATGGGAGGTATGTTTAAAGGTCTAAATATATCCTCCTAGAGCGTGCAAGCCCCTAACACTCGACCTGCTGGGCATATTTACAGAAAACACACATCATCGACAACAACAGCAGACTGTATCGTCCACGACACATGGGGCACGGCCAAAACGGTCTCGGCCTCTTTTTTTTGTCGGACCTTGGAACGCTGCTGTCGGTCTACAAGGAATCCACAAGCGATACGCTCGTAATTTTCGCCGTTTACACGGGCCTCTGGAAGGCAGGAGACAGTGAGAGCTGTCCAGTCGTAGATAATGTCTTGCATGGACATGTGATACGCTCGTAATTCTCGCCGTTTACACGGGCCTCTGGAAGGCAGGAGACAGTGAGAGCTGTCCAATTGTAGAGAATGTCTTGGAATCCACAAGCGATACGCTCGTAATTCTCGCCGTTTACATGGGCCTCTGGAAGGCAGGAGACAGTGAGAGCTGTCCAATTGTAGAGAATGTCTTGGAATCCACAAGCGACACGCTCGTAATTCTCGCCGTTTACACGGGCCTCTGGAAGGCAGGAGACAGTGAGAGCTGTCCAATTGTAGAGAATGTCTTGGAATCCACAAGCGATACGCTCGTAATTTTCGCCGTTTACACGGGCCTCTGGAAGGCAGGAGACAGTGAGAGCTGTCCAGTCGTAGATAATGTCTTGCATGGACGTGTGGAGGGGTGAGAGGCGGGCTGCACAGGAAGTGGGAGGGGGAGATATCGAAGGCGGACGGAACGTGAGAGAGGGAGAAGAATGGAGAGTGGGAGGAGAGAGAGAAGGGCGAGAGAGGAGGGAGATAGGAGGAGGAAGAGGAGAGTGTGCCCTTTGGGGGTCGGCTTCAAAGAGATCAGATAGCAGTTGCCCTACACAAAGGGGCAGAATGCCTTCGCTACAAATTAGGGCTGCTTTCTCACTTCCTAGTGCTCCGTCCTTCATGTACCGCTTTAAGCCCTGCCTGAACCCGCTAGAGTTTTACTGCAATGCTTTATGCATTCTCTGCATTTCTGTGATCCTTTATCATGCTCTCTGCCCAAGTCAGGATTTGAATTTACTTTTGGCACGAGGGGTCTAAGTGAAGGCAAAGCACTTAACACGAGAAGAGCATTGGTATCGGCATCTTTGGATTGTTTGAATTTAGTGCAGTGTGTATGAGTGTGAGTGGTTGGTGTGTGTGTGTGTGTGTGTGTGTGTGTGTGTGTTTGTGTGTGTGCACGCGCGCGCGCCCGGGTGCGTGTGTGCAACACGTCCTTCTCAATCTAAAAAAACTAAATCTTTTCAAATGAGAGGACGCACGTCCTCAACACGCGTCAACAATTCTATTTTCATATTATTTTAGACAGAAAAGCACCAAGCAACACAGAAAAAGGAAGAAACTGTGCGAACTGCATTCCATCTGCACATATACAAAAAGATGACTTAAAGTCGAATCCAATCGAAAACTCCTTCAGAGCGGAGGTCAACCCATCATGAACGTAACCCCTCCTTCGACTGTCCACGCTTAACATTCCTCCCACGGACTTTCTATCAGTTACCGTCTCATCACTGATGACCATCTCGATCAAATCAGCGCGGCTCTCCACGGCTCCCAGTGGGGATCGACACCAAAAGCCTACAATAGCGACTGCTCCTTAGACTCCCTCAATTGACATTTGCACCTATGCAACCACGGGACCGAGACACGAAGGTGGGAACGAGCCACCGACTTCATTGCAGGGAAATAGCGTCACGTCCCTAGAGGGGCGGGGAGGGGCCAGGGACGTCCAGTGAGAAAGAGCCTCAAAGTGACAAGACTGGGCGATGGCGTCTAGGATCAACGCAGGGGGGCCAATGACAAGGCGGGGGGCCGGCGGTGAACGTGGGATCTCCTGCGTGAGTTCAATCAATTAAGGGGACGCCGGACAGGACGTGGGAATTTTGCCGTGTCTCTGCACTGACAGGGCGTGCTCAGGTCAGATGGCGATTGCAGATTGCCTGACATGTGCGCAGCGGTGATTGTGATCTACTGGCCCGGGTTAGGGGGGTGGAGCGCTGTTGATAGTACGCAGGCCGAGCTTTGAGTCTGGCTGTGAAGCACAGGAAAACTTCCACCAGAGACCTTGGACTGTCAAAAAACATGCAATCTCACCATCGGTCTGCACATGAAATCGCACCACAACGAGAGTATCCCACTCGAGCACAAGTGGATACGTGCAGAACAATATAATTAAACAGCGCAACACGTTTGCAACCTCCAAACATTCCATCATTCCATAAGGATGGTTAATTATTGATAATTTTCACATCTCCCCCCTTAGAGAGTATGGTTACAAAAAAAGGAATGACAGGAAGCAATCAACTCGTATCCAAACGTAATTGAGTCTTTTCAGCGACTGAAAGTGCAATTCATCTAAGACACGAATACTTATGATTTTGGACAAAATGTGAAATGTATTCCTTTTTTCTCAAAACACTCTAGCATAGACATACATAAAATATTACCTATGATGCATTTGCATCAGCTCTCGCCAAGCTGGTATGACATGCAATAGCACTTTTTATTCAATATATTAATGAGTAAACAAATGCATGCCCATAATTATAGGCACAGCTTTAGTTGTGGCCAAGTAGTCGCTATATAAAACACATCTTTACCTTTACCCTTCAATTAAATTGCTAAATACTTTCAACCTACGAGTTGCCCGGCACTTCAAGTATCAAAGGTGAACATGACCGATTGAAGCTGAGCGTGGAATGGACCACGTCGGCCTCTAGCACAGACATGAAGGAACGCGGCAACAACGTCGAGTAGGGTTGGAAGGAGCGGAGTTGACATCCACCAAAACTCGAGACCAAACTTGCCCCGACAATCCATGCGAGTTTCAGGATGGAAGTTTCTCACGAGAGCGGAAACGCAGAGTTTGTGGCAGCGTGGTGACAGGAGGAAACAACCCACACCACAATGCCGTCTTCACCACCGTCCCCAAACTGTGACCGCCACGACGCCATCTTGATTGAAAGACAGGGGCGATAACTATATGTTGTTGACGACTGTCGGACACCAGACGGCGCCGGTCCACCAGTGCGCATGCGCTGTGAGGTGACACGTTCGTCTCCATTTAACTTCCGGTCAGGTCAGACAGCTCATTTCTACAGGCTTCGCAGGGGGTCTGCCTACAAACCAGTGTCGGGGTGACGTCGATGTCCCTTTCTCTAAATATTTTCGTGCTCGGTTTCCTTCTTCCTCGTGCAACCAAATGGGGTTTCCACTCTGTTACGCTAAGCGCGCAACTCCACTCTGGTTTCCAACTTGAAAAGACGCTGGGACGGATGGTAATGTTTGAACAGTTCGCAGAGAACACTGCCAAGGCCGGAGAAAAATGCTATCAAACTACGACTCTTTTCCCGCCAATTTTCATATTTCCTTAGAGAGCATCAACAGTAACCCCTTCTGCTTATTACTCAGATATCAATGACAACAAATTTAGCCATTTCATTGCTTTCTCAAGAGGCATCGTCTCATGCATCCTACTATGAACATGGAAAAGCTCATATCAGCGGAAGTAAATCAGTTCCACACCGGACGAGAAGGCCCTGACATTCAGATAGCTACCTGGCACACCAGTGGTCATCGTACGGCAATTAGGCCATACACGGAGACTCTAACAAGCAGTCCAGATGGACATCGCTCAGGTCAACAGTCAGAAACGGTCATCTAGCAGCGTCGGCGCCCCTCCAATCAGCCTCTCTAGCGGAAAATACGGGCACTTGGGCCGTTCCGTTCTCACATATTTGAACCACTAGAAACTGAAGCAGTTGGCTGGGAATTCAGTCACGTGTGGTGAAAACAGCGTTGACATAGCTGTGCAGATGAGAGAACGAAGGGCAAGGAATACAGAGAGATAACAGAAGCACTTATATACAGTTAGGCAGGTAAGAGGGATGAGCGTACAGACTACAAGCCATTGAACGCACATAACCAGCCAGCCCCACATATGGAAAGACATGCAGCTGGTCAGGAGGAATGACAGCCGGGCAGGCATGGAGAAAACAAGAAAAAGGACAGACAGAGACAAACAAGCAGGGGGGCTAAGATACAGATGTTCAGGCATAAATATTGAAGGGTGGGACAGTAAATTAATTGAATCAGACTACAACACTGCTACGGGACATGCAATGCAATTTCAAGGAAGATTTGAGCAGGGCGAATCAAGAAACTTGTATTTGCGATGGAAAGTCTATGAAATATACATACTCCATAAGCAGACGTAGCAATGGATGGATAGATGGATGGGTGGGTGGATGGATGGATGGATGGATAGATGTAGTGTTACCTTTGTGTGCTATGTAAGGCCACTGAGCACGAAAATCACTAAAATAGTTTAGAGTAAGCGCAAATCAAGTCACGATGTCCTCAGATATTCGCCTTTTATACGAATCGCGTAGAGAGACGCGGTGGGTCTATTCTGACCCCCAAACCATTGGGGGATGGCAGGCAAAGCAAAGGCGATGCAGAAGGTACAGGAGGAGATGGAGGGGCGGTAGAGATGAAGCCAGGGGGTCAATCAGTAGACACATCATCAGGCGTTGTGAGACCTCACTCAGCGGTTTCATCAATCATCGGTTATGTGTCACCGCCCAGCTGTACTTTTCTCTTGTGAGGCTTTTCCTTTGCAAGGCCTGTGGCACTGCTGGGTTTAGTCAGGGCGAAAGGGATTCAAAGGGATTCAACAGGTTCTACAGATGGATGGGTCTGCCCGCCACCACGCTTTTTCAATTACACAGAAAACTCGACAGGTGAACACCATCTGCTTTCTTCTCTTCTCTGAGCAAAGCCTCGTTTGAAATCAAATGTAGAAACGTTAAGTTCAGTCAACGATTTCTCTCCCTCCCACCTCCCCTCTCCTCTCACCCTCCCAACCCGAACCTCTTCACCCTCACCCTCACCCCCCAACCCTCCCCCCCTCCCCAATTAGCAATGCCTATCGCACCTCACTTTTTCCACTGTTGCGTTTGCATTGTTGATATCATCTAAGAGCCATGCACTAACAAACAAACAAATCATCAAACAAACCTTCCTCCGCATGAGTTCCCTAGCTAGGCAAAGTGTAATCCTCCATTTGACTGAGCAAAACCTGTACAGTTACATTCGGACATTAACATGTCTTTATTCATGAGCATGGAGACAGATATTTCGGTAACGCTCGCTCATACTGACTGGAAGTAACGTCGTCCAAGTCTTTGGGAGGAGAAAACGTACGTTGCTTCTTGGCCTACCGTCTTGCACCGTCAGAAAGCTTGAACACTACTGAGTGGATTCCAGCACATGGAGAAACGCGCTTTCAACAGAAAACACTGACCGTCATGTATCTGCTTTCTGACGGTGCAAGACGGTAGGCCAAGAAGCAACGTACGTTTTCTCCTCCCAAAGACTTGGACGACGTTACTTCCAGTCAGTATGAGCGAGCGTTACCGAAATATCTGTCTCCATGCTCATGAATAAAGACATGTTAATGTCCGAATGTAACTGTACAGGTTTTGCTCAGTCAAATGGAGGATTACACTTTGCCTAGCTAGGGAACTCATGCGGAGGAAGGTTTGTTTGATGATTTGTTTGTTTGTTAGTGCATGGCTCTTAGATGATATCAACAATGCAAACGCAACAGTGGAAAAAGTGAGGTGCGATAGGCATTGCTAATTGGGGAGGGGGGGAGGGTTGGGGGGTGAGGGTGAGGGTGAAGAGGTTCGGGTTGGGAGGGTGAGAGGAGAGGGGAGGTGGGAGGGAGAGAAATCGTTGACTGAACTTAACGTTTCTACATTTGATTTCAAACGAGGCTTTGCTCAGAGAAGAGAAGAAAGCAGATGGTGTTCACCTGTCGAGTTTTCTGTGTAATTGAAAAAGCGTGGTGGCGGGCAGACCCATCCATCTGTAGAACCTGTTGAATCCCTTTGAATCCCTTTCGCCCTGACTAAACCCAGCAGTGCCACAGGCCTTGCAAAGGAAAAGCCTCACAAGAGAAAAGTACAGCTGGGCGGTGACACATAACCGATGATTGATGAAACCGCTGAGTGAGGTCTCACAACGCCTGATGATGTGTCTACTGATTGACCCCCTGGCTTCATCTCTACCGCCCCTCCATCTCCTCCTGTACCTTCTGCATCGCCTTTGCTTTGCCTGCCATCCCCCAATGGTTTGGGGGTCAGAATAGACCCACCGCGTCTCTCTACGCGATTCGTATAAAAGGCGAATATCTGAGGACATCGTGACTTGATTTGCGCTTACTCTAAACTATTTTAGTGATTTTCGTGCTCAGTGGCCTTACATAGCACACAAAGGTAACACTACATCTATCCATCCATCCATCCATCCACCCACCCATCCATCTATCCATCCATTGCTACGTCTGCTTATGGAGTATGTATATTTCATAGACTTTCCATCGCAAATACAAGTTTCTTGATTCGCCCTGCTCAAATCTTCCTTGAAATTGCATTGCATGTCCCGTAGCAGTGTTGTAGTCTGATTCAATTAATTTACTGTCCCACCCTTCAATATTTATGCCTGAACATCTGTATCTTAGCCCCCCTGCTTGTTTGTCTCTGTCTGTCCTTTTTCTTGTTTTCTCCATGCCTGCCCGGCTGTCATTCCTCCTGACCAGCTGCATGTCTTTCCATATGTGGGGCTGGCTGGTTATGTGCGTTCAATGGCTTGTAGTCTGTACGCTCATCCCTCTTACCTGCCTAACTGTATATAAGTGCTTCTGTTATCTCTCTGTATTCCTTGCCCTTCGTTCTCTCATCTGCACAGCTATGTCAACGCTGTTTTCACCACACGTGACTGAATTCCCAGCCAACTGCTTCAGTTTCTAGTGGTTCAAATATGTGAGAACGGAACGGCCCAAGTGCCCGTATTTTCCGCTAGAGAGGCTGATTGGAGGGGCGCCGACGCTGCTAGATGACCGTTTCTGACTGTTGACCTGAGCGATGTCCATCTGGACTGCTTGTTAGAGTCTCCGTGTATGGCCTAATTGCCGTACGATGACCACTGGTGTGCCAGGTAGCTATCTGAATGTCAGGGCCTTCTCGTCCGGTGTGGAACTGATTTACTTCCGCTGATATGAGCTTTTCCATGTTCATAGTAGGATGCATGAGACGATGCCTCTTGAGAAAGCAATGAAATGGCTAAATTTGTTGTCATTGATATCTGAGTAATAAGCAGAAGGGGTTACTGTTGAAGCTCTCTAAAGAAATATGAAAATATGCGGAAAAAGAGTCGTAGTTTGATAGCAGTTTTGCTCCGGCATTGGCAGTGTTCTCTGCGAACTGTTCAAACATTACCATCCGTCCCAGCGTCTTTTCAAGTTGGAAACCAGAGTGGAGTTGCGCGCTTAGCGTAACAGAGTGGAAACCCCATTTGGTTGCACGAGGAAGAAGGAAACCGAGCACGAAAATATTTAGAGGAAGGGACGTCACCCCGACCATCGGTTTGTAGGCCTGTAGAAATGAGCTGTCCGACCTGACCGGAAGTTAGATGGAGACGAACGCGTCACCTCACAGCGCATGCGCACTGGTGGACCGGCGCCGTCTGGTGTCCGACAGTCGTCAACAACATATAGTTATCGCCCCTGTCTTTCAATCAAGATGGCGTCGTGGACCTCCTGCGAAGCCTGTAGAAATGAGCTGTCCGACCTGACCGGAAGTTAGATGGAGACGAACGCGTCACCTCACAGCGCATGTGCACTGGTTGCCCGGCGCCGTCTGGTGTCCGACGTACAGTCGTCAACAGCATATAGTTATCGCCCCTGTCTTTCAATCAAGATGGCGTCGTGGACCCCCTGCGAAGCCTGTAGAAATGAGCTGTCCGACCTGACCGGAAGTTAAATGGAGACGAACGCGTCACCTCACAGCGCATGCGCACTGGTGGACCGGCGCCGTCTGGTGTCCGACAGTCGTCAACAACATATAGTTATCGCCCCTGTCTTTCAATCAAGATGGCGTCGTGGCGGTCACAGTTTGGGGACGGTGGTGAAGACGGCATTGTGGTGTGGGTTGTTTCCTCCTGTCACCACGCTGCCACAAACTCTGCGTTTCCGCTCTCGTGAGAAACTTCCATCCTGAAACTCGCATGGATTGTCGGGGCAAGTTTGGTCTCGAGTTTTGGTGGATGTCAACTCCGCTCCTTCCAACCCTACTCGACGTTGTTGCCGCGTTCCTTCATGTCTGTGCTAGAGGCCGACGTGGTCCATTCCACGCTCAGCTTCAATCGGTCATGTTCACCTTTGATACTTGAAGTGCCGGGCAACTCGTAGGTTGAAAGTATTTAGCAATTTAATTGAAGGGTAAAGGTAAAGATGTGTTTTATATAGCGACTACTTGGCCACAACTAAAGCTGTGCCTATAATTATGGGCATGCATTTGTTTACTCATTAATATATTGAATAAAAAGTGCTATTGCATGTCATACCAGCTTGGCGAGAGCTGATGCAAATGCATCATAGGTAATATTTTATGTATGTCTATGCTAGAGTGTTTTGAGAAAAAAGGAATACATTTCACATTTTGTCCAAAATCATAAGTATTCGTGTCTTAGATGAATTGCACTTTCAGTCGCTGAAAAGACTCAATTACGTTTGGATACGAGTTGATTGCTTCCTGTCATTCCTTTTTTTGTAACCATACTCTCTAAGGGGGGAGATGTGAAAATTATCAATAATTAACCATCCTTATGGAATGATGGAATGTTTGGAGGTTGCAAACGTGTTGCGCTGTTTAATTATATTGTTCTGCACGTATCCACTTGTGCTCGAGTGGGATACTCTCGTTGTGGTGCGATTTCATGTGCAGACCGATGGTGAGATTGCATGTTTTTTGACAGTCCAAGGTCTCTGGTGAAAGTTTTCCTGTGCTTCACAGCCAGACTCAAAGCTCGGCCTGCGTACTATCAACCGCGCTCCACCCCCCTAACCCGGGCCAGTAGATCACAATCACCGCTGCGCACATGTCAGGCAATCTGCAATCGCCATCTGACCTGAGCACGCCTTGTCAGTGCAGAGACACGGCAAAATTCCCACGTCCTGTCCGGCGTCCCCTTAATTGATTGAACTCACGCAGGAGATCCCACGTTCACCGCCGGCCCCCCGCCTTGTCATTGGCCCCCCTGCGTTGATCCTAGACGCCATCGCCCAGTCTTGTCACTTTGAGGCTCTTTCTCACTGGACGTCCCTGGCCCCTCCCCGCCCCTCTAGGGACGTGACGCTATTTCCCTGCAATGAAGTCGGTGGCTCGTTCCCACCTTCGTGTCTCGGTCCCGTGGTTGCATAGGTGCAAATGTCAATTGAGGGAGTCTAAGGAGCAGTCGCTATTGTAGGCTTTTGGTGTCGATCCCCACTGGGAGCCGTGGAGAGCCGCGCTGATTTGATCGAGATGGTCATCAGTGATGAGACGGTAACTGATAGAAAGTCCGTGGGAGGAATGTTAAGCGTGGACAGTCGAAGGAGGGGTTACGTTCATGATGGGTTGACCTCCGCTCTGAAGGAGTTTTCGATTGGATTCGACTTTAAGTCATCTTTTTGTATATGTGCAGATGGAATGCAGTTCGCACAGTTTCTTCCTTTTTCTGTGTTGCTTGGTGCTTTTCTGTCTAAAATAATATGAAAATAGAATTGTTGACGCGTGTTGAGGACGTGCGTCCTCTCATTTGAAAAGATTTAGTTTTTTTAGATTGAGAAGGACGTGTTGCACACACGCACCCACACACACACACACACACACACACACACACACACACACACACACACACACACACACACCAACCACTCACACTCATACACACTGCACTAAATTCAAACAATCCAAAGATGCCGATACCAATGCTCTTCTCGTGTTAAGTGCTTTGCCTTCACTTAGACCCCTCGTGCCAAAAGTAAATTCAAATCCTGACTTGGGCAGAGAGCATGATAAAGGATCACAGAAATGCAGAGAATGCATAAAGCATTGCAGTAAAACTCTAGCGGGTTCAGGCAGGGCTTAAAGCGGTACATGAAGGACGGAGCACTAGGAAGTGAGAAAGCAGCCCTAATTTGTAGCGAAGGCATTCTGCCCCTTTGTGTAGGGCAACTGCTATCTGATCTCTTTGAAGCCGACCCCCAAAGGGCACACTCTCCTCTTCCTCCTCCTATCTCCCTCCTCTCTCGCCCTTCTCTCTCTCCTCCCACTCTCCATTCTTCTCCCTCTCTCACGTTCCGTCCGCCTTCGATATCTCCCCCTCCCACTTCCTGTGCAGCCCGCCTCTCACCCCTCCACACGTCCATGCAAGACATTATCTACGACTGGACAGCTCTCACTGTCTCCTGCCTTCCAGAGGCCCGTGTAAACGGCGAAAATTACGAGCGTATCGCTTGTGGATTCCAAGACATTCTCTACAATTGGACAGCTCTCACTGTCTCCTGCCTTCCAGAGGCCCGTGTAAACGGCGAGAATTACGAGCGTGTCGCTTGTGGATTCCAAGACATTCTCTACAATTGGACAGCTCTCACTGTCTCCTGCCTTCCAGAGGCCCATGTAAACGGCGAGAATTACGAGCGTATCGCTTGTGGATTCCAAGACATTCTCTACAATTGGACAGCTCTCACTGTCTCCTGCCTTCCAGAGGCCCGTGTAAACGGCGAGAATTACGAGCGTATCGCTTGTGGATTCCAAGACATTATCTACGACTGGACAGCTCTCACTGTCTCCTGCCTTCCAGAGGCCCGTGTAAACGGCGAAAATTACGAGCGTATCGCTTGTGGATTCCTTGTAGACCGACAGCAGCGTTCCAAGGTCCGACAAAAAAAAGAGGCCGAGACCGTTTTGGCCGTGCCCCATGTGTCGTGGACGATACAGTCTGCTGTTGTTGTCGATGATGTGTGTTTTCTGTAAATATGCCCAGCAGGTCGAGTGTTAGGGGCTTGCACGCTCTAGGAGGATATATTTAGACCTTTAAACATACCTCCCATGACTGCTTATTAACTTTAATAATTCAAAATGGGTCTTGCCCCAACACATGGACTTAGATTATTATCTGAATGAGTGAAATAGTGTGTTCTCCAGTCTTGTTGAGCAATGAATATCTAAAGTCATTCAATAAGAATGTGTTTAGTAGACATGCCCTAAACGTCATCTGCGATGCCCTGCTATTCCCCCACAGGTTTATGAGAGTTAATATAAAGTACCAAACATGCTTTCTCTTGTTACTGAATGGGACCACGTGTAAACTGATGAAGATTTAATCTCCGTTTGTTGGCTTGTATGGGAAACAATACATTGAATCTTGATAATTAGTGGCATTTAGCAACATACTGAATCCTTCTCTAATTACTTTTACAGACGATCTGTCATAATTCGTAACGCTTTATCATGTTTATTTCGTGTTCTTGTCAACAATATGCGTGTTTTTGCTGGAAATAATACTTTGCCTACCGAATTAATCATCAATAAAACCTAATTATTGCATGTTCATATCACAAGTGATATGAATAATTATTGCTGGCCTTTGTTCATGATGCATGTCAAGGTGGCGTTCACATTAAGCTCTAACCATTTCTAATACTGACCTATCCAAATGCAGTTTTCTGGTCGGAACTGTAAAAAAAAAAACCAACTACTCCGCGCCCCCCCCCCCCCCCCCCCCTTCCCCCCTTCCTCATCCCCATCCCCACTCACCTCCACCACTCATTGTTAGGTTGGAGGACAGGCAGACGGCCTAGAGATGTAGATGTAGATGGATAGATATATGGAGATGGATAGATGGAAATGGAAAGCCTCCCTGACAGAGCCTGGCCTACACTTCCCCATGGCTGTGCCTGAAACGTGGAAGATCCGTTGTGAGAGCATCGGGCTGTCTCTAGCACCAAGCGATTGTATCGGACAGGGAGCCCTCGCTCCATTCACCCACAGGATGTGATGGTTTTGGGGAGAGGGAAATTCACATTGTCAAAGAAATGATAAATGATCTACCAGAAAGCCAGTGGGATGAACTCAAACGAGGTCATCATACCCCATGTTCTTACAGGGAATACCCGGGAACCATACATATGTCGGAACATTTCATTGAGCATTTTGAGGGAAAGGTTAATGGTGCTTGAGTACATTTGACCTATGCCCCTCTGCATTCATTTATACGCTCACACATCTTGTATCATTACTTTGCCCACTGCCATTCGGCCTCTCTGAAGGCTGACATTGAGACCTGTAGGAAACACTCGCAGCTGGGGCGCCCGCAAATCCTTCACAGTAACCTCTCTAAACATGAAAGGCATACCGTTGGTGCATAAACGTGACATAGTTTTCGTGGGCAGGACAGAAACTTTTCAGTTTAATTTCCGTCCTCAGATTTTCTCGTCCGCTTCGAGAACGCTTTTGTTCTGTAACCTGGTGCTACTGATCCTGGTTTGTTTTTTCTATGGTCGGTCTGCTCCTCTTTCCTCTTGATTCTCTCTCTGTCTCTCTCTCTCTCTCTGTCTCTGTCTCTCTCTCTCTCTCTCTCTCTCTCTCTCTCTCTCTCTCTCTCTCTCTCTCACTCCCGAAGAAAGATAAGGCCACTGAGTGGAGCCGTGGCAGAGGCCATTACTTCCATGATAACGAGCCACGTCGTGACGTGGACTGTGTTAAGTCACCCTGGACAGTGCGGTGCAGCGCGGGGCTTGCCCGATAGGGCGACAGAAGAAAGTAACTGTAAATCTTCTTCCGGAAACTTTTCGTGCGGTGCGGCCAAGGGGGGAGGTTAGGGGTTTCAGTCAGGTCATGTGAAAGTGTTTGCTGAGAATGATATGGGACTTCCACCGTGCATCCTTCCAATCAGTCCGGCGTGTCTGCCTGCAGTTAACGACAGGTGATGAAATGACTAGAGATGAAGGTTTCCACGATAAGAGCATGGTTCTAATTAGGCAGTTCTTGTTGTCCTGTCCTTGTCGGACTGCTTTCTTGAGGAGTGAATGGCGAGGGCAGTGCGCCCAGGGAAAATGTATTTTTTTAAATATAATTACCACTGCCTTGAGGTATTGACGAATGCGCTGCTGATGGCTGTTGTAGCTGTACCTGCAGATTGCGCACTTTCTGGTTTGAATATATTTATTAGAAAACCACAAAATTGTTGACTCACATCCTACTCATGAGTGTGTCCATTTCTTACTCGGATATGTACGTATCTTTAAAAGCTGAAAAGGTCTACTGAAACCCGATGACGATTAATTTATTTATACCTTGTTTATGAGTTATATAAGGAATTCGGATGTTGCATGAATGAAAAGCACTCTTCGAAGATAACCTCAAGGTAATCACGTGAGTTTTACGGCTTGTGCACATAGACACCCAGGCAAAACGCCCTAGCCTCAACGTTGCCTTCACCCTCTTGCGTCCTTTCCTCGCTTCAGGAGGAGGAGGCGGAGTGGGTGGGCCTGCCCGTGGGAGAGGCCGTACAGAAGGCCAGGGAGCTGCAGGCCAAGAGGAACCCTCCCAGACCTCTCAAGGAACTCTTCGAGCAGGAGCTGCTGAAGGAGCTGCGAGGTAAGCGTGGACTTTTCCATAAACCCGCCCCCTTCACAACCCTCCACCAATGACCATGAAGGTCGTCGCAAAGCCACGCCCCTTGAATAGCATTTACTACTCGAACGTAGAGACGTAATGCAATTCCATCTTAGTGCATGATGTACACAGTTGCTCTGTGAACCTTTTAGCGATGATGCAGGTCTCCCACAAGCATTTGCGGTGAATTTTTTGGCCGTTCTCTAGCGCAGTGATTATTACCGTGGCAGTTAATAGAAAGTAATCAAGCGACAGGTCTCACAGGCGATCTCACCTCATACAAACAATCACGTGCTTACTCTGTTGCGTTGAGTTTTCACAGGGTGATGCTTTATGTAGAAAAATTCACTCTATGAGTGGGAAAATACAGTTTTACGTATTTTTCAGGGGTATGCAAATGATGCAAATTATAAGGAGCAGATCAGACCCTACTCTAGATATCGAGAGAGAAAAAAGTTAGTCTCTACGTGATCCGGGATCTGGATTTACAGGGAAAATTCATATCCTAGACAGGATGAGCGTAATTGCCAAAGCTGATTGCAATATTACACTTGGCAGATATATAAGCTAAGTGGAGATTGTCAAGACTGTCTTGGTCCTGCTTTAACTTATTTGTTTTCAAGAGTATCAAATCAGTTGCACAGAATCCACGCTATATATACGTTAACCAAAGGAAAAGACTTGATCCCTTCTCATTGTCGCAATGTTGCTAAGTTTATGATCAATTGGATTTTTCATGAAAACGTTTCACTTTTGACGTTTTCCTTGCAGATTCAAATGCTGCAGATTCAAAGGAAGGGTACGTAAACATTTTAAATCCTGAAATATTGTCTGTTTTCCCCGTGGCTTGTCGTCTGCTCTAATGGCTTCCGTCTGCATGTTCCCTGCCCCCTGCTGCACTTGGCGCTGTGCGTTACGTCGATGACCGTTGTCGACCTTGTGTTGTCATCACCTGTCATTGATAGCTTTGGGGTCCCTTTCCATTGTCTGGTCACCTTGGTGTCTGCCTGTCCTGCAGGGCTTGGGGCTCTGGCCTTGTATGAATTGCGGACAGGATAATTTACATCACATCAAATAATATGCTGTATCGCAGACTTTAAATGATGGGCAGAAAATAGTTACTTGTTTCATCTTTTCTTGTTTCGTGTGGCGTTGTCGTCCATTTTTGCCTCCTTGTCTCCTGCTTTTATTGACGAATATTCCTTGACTACTTTTCCAGCATTAGTTTGCCTTGTAGTTCTAGGCCCTGTTATAAACCTCAGTTATGTAGTGCTTCGTTGAATGACAGCTTTAGACAGAACACGTCATTGAAAAGTTCGTAGTTTATACGCAATCCCGTTAATTGAATAACTTTGTTTTTCCGTTTCCTTTCAGTTTGACAAGCTTCATGAAGAAACTGAACCCTTTTGGCTCCAAGTCAAGCTGATACGACTCTCCCGGATTTACAGTCTCATCACCTTGTGTGTCTTGATGGACGACTGTATGCACCACACCATTCCTTGTAGAACTAGGCATGTCATTTCATGAATAAACTTGAGCTTGAAATAATTACTCCTTGTCGTGAGTAATGCATATTCACATTGACATAATGTGTGACAGACACAGCCGGACGAACCGACTGACTGACGTCTCCCTCCCTCTCTCTCTCTCTCTCTCTCTCTCTCTCTCTCTCTCTCTCTCTCTCTCTCTCTCTCTCTCTCTCTCTCTCTCTCTCTCTCTCTCTCTCTCTTTCTTTCTCTCTCTCTCTCTCTCTCTCTCTCTCTCTCTCTCTCACACACACACACACACACACTCACACACACACACACACACACACACACACACACACACACATACACTGACAAAAGCGCACTAGCTGACCGGCAGAAGACAGATAGGGGGGCAGACAGACAGACAGACAGACAGACAGACAGACAGACACACATTCGCGCTAGCGGATGGACACAAATGAATAAGAACATTTATAGAGACAAAAGTTTTCACACACGCGCGCGCGCACACACACATGCACACACACACACACACACACACACGCACTTGCCCGCGCTCTGAGAAGTGCACACGTATTCATTATTTTGAAAAGGTAACTATACAGATATTGCTGCTGGGGAGAATCTACGTCCAAGCTGTCTGAAGGAGGGCTAGACGGCCAATGAACACGGCCTGGCCGCGGGGTCCCAATTTGCCTCTCGCACCTGTCGCAGTGTGAGTCGAGATTTTCAGGTGAGTAGTCACCTTGCTGTCCCCCGCAGGAATCCCCTCACACTTCCTGTCTGCCTGCACTAACACACCTGCTCTCGCTCCGCCGCCCAATGGCTTTCCCTGTATTCACTGTCACACGCTCACACCCCCCCCCCCCCCCCTGTGATCCCCACCCCCCACCCCCTTCTAGTACCGTGAATCCAGAGGGGAGCTCGAGTTTTGCCTGGAGTGGGTCCGTGTGAATGATTAATAGAGTTTTAGTCGTGTCTAGGAGTTTGAAATTACGTGGAGTTGAACGGCACTGACAGGTTGGGATGGAAATTTGAAATGCGATACTCGGGAGAATGAAAATTCAAGATTAATGATAATACGTGAAAAGACAGAGTTGGCTTTTTATGAGGTTTGGATGATGCCTTGATTTATGAGATTTCGGAGTTTAAAAAACTCATACGTATGTTTTACCTGTCTTAGTATCCCCAAAGATCGTGTATAATACATACCAAACACGATCTTTGGTATTCCCATGCCTTTCAGTTCCTTTGTATGGGAGTGCACGTACGTGGGTGAATGCGAACTTCAGTATGTATGTGTGCATATGTGTGTGTGTGTGTGTGTGTGTGTGTGTGTGTGTGTGTGTGTTCGTTTGTATATCGGTCTGTCTATCGGTAAATCTGTCCATTACTTTATATGCCTGAGGTTGACATTTCCAGCAGAGGTGAGTAGTAACGTTCTCCTGGTGGTTGTAGCGCCGAATAGCCGTAGGTAAACTCTGTATGCTCTTTGCTTCAGAAGATGAAGGAAGTGCAGTCGGTACGCACCACTGCAATGTGCTCTCTTTGCGTCATCATCTGCAGCTCCAAAGCCATTTCTAACACAAGACCTGGATTTTGTTCTCTCTCACACTCTCGGCACCCCGGACAGCCTCGCAGCTTCCACTATGCAAGATTTATCAGGTGCCCCTGTGTGGAGGACAAGTTCATCCTTTCCTGACACCCGCTCTCTTCACTTCTGGACAAATGGCGAACGAGCTGCACGGGACATAACTCTGACGACTGCATCTGCCCTGCAGAGAATGTGATGGCTTTCCCCACGGACAGTGTGTCTGGAAGAACACGACGAGGATGAAGGGAGGATTAGGTGTGAAGATTGAGTGGAATGAAGGAGGAATGGAGAGCAAGAGAGAGAGAGTGTGTGTGAGAGAGAGAGAGAGAGAGAGAGAGAGAAAGTGTGTATGTGTGTGTGTGTTAGAGAGAGAGAGAGAGAGTGTGTGTGTGTGAGAGAGAGAGAGAGAAGAAGAGTGTATGTGTGAGAGAGAGAGAGAGAGAGAGAGAGAGAGAGAGAGTATGCAGTAGATTGCCTGGAAGATGCCCTGAAGCCAATGCATTGGTAGAAGAGAGGAGATATAAATAGGAAAGACTTCAGAGCAATCAGGCACCTGAATGATGCAATCATCGATAGCTTTGTCAAGAATCTTGCCGCTTGCGTAAATATACAGTAATAATATACTAATTTGATATTTTAAGAATTGAAATGCATTTGCCGAGGAAATCCCCAAGGGCGCAAATTCCCAATCCCCACCAATCCCCACCCCTTAATAAATTGTCAATTAACACCAATTATTCAAGACAAATCAGTCTGTCGGCAACAGGCGATGTGGCCAGTCAACCTATTTAATGATTATTATTATCCCGCGTCGCAATGAATGCATGGATTCGAAAGCCTTTTCAACGACACATGGATATCTAATGCATGTTTAATCATATAATCCCTACCACCACCTCTTTTTAAAATACGTTTATTCACTGTGTCTGCCAGAGAGAGACAGGCAGAGAGAGACGAAAACACACACACACACACACACACACACACACACACACACACACACACACACACACACGAGTGCAAAGAACTTTACCCGCTTCTACCTGCAAAATTATGATGGTTACGTAACAGTACATTTTCTGAGCATGCAGTCGATATATAAGAAAATTCTGTATTGAAACTGGTCTGTGTTTCTACCAATTTGTTTCAAAGGCATTTCTCGTGGTGGTTTTGCTGACAAGGTTCAAACATTGCAAACCTTTCTTTCTTTCTTTTTCTTCTTACTGTATTGTTCTCGAATCCATAGCATTGGCAAGTATGCGGGGTTTATTCACATACTGAGGCCGCAAGGTTCCAGTCATCCACTGGAGCATAGCGAATACACAGACCAATGCGCCATTCCATCCACTTATTACTCGGGACGTTAGGGATTCCGACTCTATTGCTTCGCGTAGAAGACATGACGGCTTTGAAGATCCTCGGTAAACGGACTGAAAAATGTCGAAAATCGTTACCACGACAACTACGACCATTTGAAATCATGTGAGAAGATAGGAATTCTTTGAAGTGACGTTGCTGCTTCATATAGAAGACAGCGCTATCCTGTCCAGACCGCACAATGGTCGCTGTGATAAGATAATCAAGTCAGCGGCAGACTGAACGGTAGGTTGCGCGTACAATTATCCTATTAAGTAGTCTGATAGTTCCACACCAACGACATACTTTTGAAGGCTCTGTATTTGTTAGACTGCTGGATTTAAGCTGTCAATGTCACACAACAAACTGCGAAGTTGAATGATACGTAAAATGACAAGAAAAGGTTTTGAAATAAGATCATCAAATTTTCGTGACGGGCATTGCTCGGTCTGCTGGAATAGTTAGTCCCTGAAGTGCGGCACTGATAAAAGAATACAGTGTATTTATAAGTTAATCATGTGACTTGAGACACGAACCTAAAGACATATTTCTAACCGTGGTGTGGGAATCATCTCAATTTTCCAATCTCTCCAAAACCCACAACGCATCACGACCCTTCTCCAACAACAGCACGCATTGAAACCGGACCCTTCCTTTTTAGATGTGTAGAGTTCCGTGGTGGACAAGACACATCAACTGCCAAAGGGACGGTCGGTCCACTGCTCTGTGCAGACGCTTCAACATGTCAATTTGGCTGTCCTGTTGTCACCCGTATTGTCCAGTCGGTCGCTTGGGATTGGGAAAGCTTTGGAATCAGATGGTGACTGGCGCTTTGGTATGGAAGTCATTTCACAGAAGTTCCAATTAATGTCTTCCACTGGAGTGGCCTAGATTGATGGGACAGATGCAACTTCCGTCTGACTGTGCAGGGAAGTGGGGGCATAACTTTCGTCGTTTCCAGTCCCACCCCACAACGCCACGGTAAACTTCGAACAGGTGGTTGGCTTCACTGAGCAAGCCTCGGAATGCCTGTCTTCAAATGCACTGACCGAACCGTCCGATTGAGCGTGTATGATATGAGTGGATAAGTAACCTGTGCTTCTTCCCTTTAGACGCAAGCCAATTTCCACCGACGCTCGAATTAGAGCATTCAGTCGCCTCCATCAACGTCATCCGCCATCCCGTCCTCCTGTCTCCGTTTGTCTCAGTTTTTGTGTATCTGTCTGCCTGCTTGCCTTCTTGCAAGGCTGCCTGCCTGGCTGCCTGCCTTCCTCCCTGCCTGGCTGCCTGCCTGCCTTCCTGCCTGTCTGTCTGCCTTTCTGCCTTCCTGCCTGCCTGCCAGCCTGTCTGCCTGCCTTCCTGCCAGTCTGCCTGCCAGCCTCTCTGCCTGCCTTTCTGTCTTCCTGTCAGTCTGCCTTCCTTCCTGCTAGTCTGCCTGCCTTTCTGCTTTCCTGTCTGCCTGTCTGACTGCTTACCTTCCTACCTTCCTGCCTGTCTGCCTGTCAGCTTGTCTGCCTGTCAGCTTGTCTGCCTGCATTGCTACATGCTGTCTCATTTGTTTGTGCGTCCTTATGTCCATTTGACCGTCACTCAATATGGATGAGTGTGTGTGCCCGTGTATGTGTGTGTTTGCGCGCGCGCGTGCGCGTATTTTCGTGTGCACAGTTTAGACTAGAGTCAAGGTTAACTGACACATGCACGCACTGAAATACACACTTGCAAGCGGCCTCACGCGTACACACACGCACACACACAAGCGTACATGTACACATATGTACAAGCGCAGACAATGTGAAACAATAATGAAAATTTTATATGTTGTTAATCTTTCCATAGTCATGTATTAGTGACACGATTAAAGGAAGCAGACCTGACTTTTAAAAAAGTTTACATGCTATCAGGTTGAAAAATACACTTGCATGGAACAGG